>JAQHUG010000221.1:2406618-2436674 GCA_028555095.1 Dicrostonyx torquatus | reverse complement strand
TTCCACCTTGTTGGAGACAGGGTTTCTTTGTGGTTGTCACTGCATCCACCAGGCTGACTGGCCCATGAGTTTCCTGGGATTACCCTTTCTCTGTTACCCATCTTGCCTTGGAAAAATGGGGATTATAGATGTGCATTACCATGCTTGTGTTTGTGTGGGTTCTGGGGATTCCAACCCAGGTCCTCATAGGTGCATAGGAAGCATTTAACCCACTGAGCCATCTCCCGCCCCAAATTTCATATGTGTGTATGTATGTATGAATATATGTATGTTTGTATATTGTAGGGAAATTTTAACACTGTTTGACAATTCAGTTATATAACTGCCAGCCCGATTTTTCTGTTCTCAAAAGCAAAGACAAAGCTTGGCAAAATTCCTAAGCCAAAATGAATTATGTTTTCCTTTAAAAAAAAAAAGTTGCTTGGAAAGGAGAAAATTACATTTCTAATGCAAACAATATTTAATTCACATAATTCTTATCAGTGAGGTTACTAAAGCATTAGTGTTTATTGATACACAGATTTTTAGGCTTAAAATTTGAAATGGTTGGATTTATTTTAGAAATGAAGGTAAATCCAGAAGAGTGCAGCCAGCTGCTGCACTGGTGTCAACAATGATCTGGGACCTAGGATATGTCTGCATAGGACGTCAGGATTTACAGTGAGCCTCCTCTCCTGGAAGAGAAGCTGAGGCACCAGGAAGTACAGCCAAATATCCAACACCTGGATACAAGCTGCGTGGTCTTCCCAGCACGGGGAACGCTGCCCTGAACCGCATATCCAGTGTAACCACGACCAACTAAATGTTTGTGGGAATGCCAGGCATGCTTCTACAGCTCCTCAGTTGAGCGCATACTCAACGTCAGTAACAGCAATGGTGACACCTATGTGAACTTCTAGGCACCACATGAAAGCGCCCTTGAACTACTGATTTGCTGATCGTTTTAGGAAGCAAAGTGGGAGTTTAAGAAGTGGCTGTAGCATACAGCTAGGCATGAGCTTGGAGAGTGTGGGAAAGAGGCACACACCGAACAGCAGCCAGAGTCATGCCCTGGAGCGGATGCTGGCTTCTCAAGAGAGTCTTCCCGTTGGGTTTTAAAGCATTTTCCTTATCTGCTCCTTTCCCTAGTAGGTTTAATGCATTTACCCGGGGTCCTATCACTTTGTGCTAGATTGTTGCAAGAGACATTTAGGTGTTTTCCTTAATCCATGTCTTTCCTCCACTATTGCCAATTTATTTATTTATTTGACCTTTTCTTTTTTTATATTTATTTATTTATTTATTTATTATGTATACAATATTCTGTCTACATGTATGCCTGCAGGCCAGAAGAGGGCAACAGACCTTATTATAGATGGTTGTGATCCACCATGTGGTTGCTGGGAATTGAACTCAGAACCTTTGGAAGAGCAGGCAATGCTCTTAACCACTGAGCCATCTCTCCAGCCCCTTGCCAATTTATTTTATGTGTGCCTCTTCTCGCTTCTATCCTCACTGCCACTGAAGCAGCAAGAACTCCGTCAGCTTCTGCTTCAGGGCAGAGCTCAAGTGTCTTCACAGGCATTCAAGGGTTTCCTGGCTCTAGATGGCACCTTTCTTTCTAATTATTTCTTTCTTTACTGTCTCACTCAAGCCCAGGGGACCTTTGTGCACCCAGAGTCAAGTTCTGAGAGCTTTACAGAAACCGCGGTATCCACCTCATTTAGAAGCAGGCGGGCAGCTAGCTTGATCAGTTGCAAACTATATTCACTTGGCATTTTGTATAAACTGAAATGAACACCAGTGATCCAAATAAACTAATCAGAGAGGTTTTCTTTTTCATGGAAATTCATGGGGGGGGGTGGAGTAATAATCTCAAATAATTCCTGGTACATGCTCTTGAAAAGGAAAAGAAAAATAGCACAGGAAAGGAATTTCCCACAGTCTCCAGCACATTCGATGCATTTCTTGTGGAAAGAATTTCTCGTGGTGTTACTTCTGTTTGACAGCAGTCCAGCAGCTCTCAACCTGTGGGCCACACCCCCTTTGAGGAGGCGTCGAATGACCCTTTAACAGGGGTCACCTGAGACCATCGGAAAACATACAGTGCATAACAGTAGCAAAATGACAGTTATGGAGTAGCAGTGAAAATAATCTTGTGACTGAGGGGTCACCACAACATGGGGAACAGGTATTAAAGGGTCACAGCATTAGGAAGGTTGAGAGCCAATGCTATAGTCGGTTTTCTTCCTTATCTTAAGGATGATACAATATATTATGTTAATGTGGAATGTATACTATTGAGTCAGTAATCACGTTACTGGTCATGAGATTTACATTAAAAGTAAACTCCAGCCACAAGGTGCCTCTATACACCTCCAGCAACCTTGACGGAAGTTAGAGCCGCTTTGACAACCATTTGCCACTTTGTCAACAACAGTGTGGAGTTTATTTAACCGAACATCATACCAAACACTAAATATTCATTACGTGCTGGTCAAGGCCCGAAATCTGTGAATCTGAGACATGCGTGAGAGGAATAAGCAGAATAAAGGTGAATTATCAAGGTGGCTAACGTTGGCATCACACTTAGACGGCAACATCCCAGCACTGGCATTGATCACAAGGATGGCTATAGGCAAGCTACTTTGTCCCCTTGTTCCTCAACTCCTCATCTTAACCGGAGCTAGTAATATGAATTTTTCAGAACTGTGGTAAGAGGCGATGCAGATGACGAGTTAAGGGCAGCCCTGGCACAGGGGCGGGACGACGTAGAATGTGGTTGGCGTGGGTCTTGCTGCAAACACTGTGCTCCATACACGGTGATTTTCCCTTCCTTGAAATGCTTGAAACAAACCTGTCTCATATTTGGAGCTTTTTTTTTAATTTTGAAATATTTCTATACACACCTAATAAGTATCGTGAAGGTTGAACCCAAGTCTAAACACAGTATTTGCATGTTTCCTTATACCCTATGAACATAGCAGAAAGGTAATTATATATACTTTAAAAATTCATGCAGGAAACAGAGTTTTATAGTGTGGCATTTTCTTCTTGTGACATCATGTCAGTCCTCAAAAAGTTTCAGATTTTGGAGGATTTCAGATTTTTTTTTGGATAGGATGCTTGATCTATATAAAGTAATAAAGGACATCTCAGTGTTAAAACTGAAAACCAGAGAATAATAGCCAAGGTCCATGGACTTCAGATGTGCGCCTCATGAGGGAGATAAACCCCAGCAAATTTGGAAGGTGCGTAGGACTTGAAAACCAGACTAAAGACAGCAGTTGCAAAGAGAGAAAGAAGTGTAATCAAAATCCCTGAAGAGTTCACATCTACTGGGCTTCAGAAGCCTACCAGCCCTGAGAGCCTTCCGACAGCCTACGGGGACTGCATCCTCTTCCGCAGAGTCCCCTTTAGAGCCTCCTGTCCCCAGTTCATTGTCGCCAACACCACGGTCTCCTCAGTATTATCTAAAGTGTTGCACGGGTGCACTGTACAGAGAAGTTTGTCAGCCACAGTTTCAGATAGGGCTGCCACTCTGCCCCAATGTTTCCTAAGCAGAAATGATTGAGCTACCATGTGAGGCATGCAGCCATACCTGGACAGCAAACAGGAGGGACTTTTTTGGGGGGGAGGGGTTAAGATAACGATATTGTTGTTATGTAGTTCTTTTTAATCATACATATAAAGTTGCAAATTGGAATATTTATAAATCAACTGAGATCACTGTGATTTGGATTGTTCAAATTGATGAGCAGTGGACAACAATATACATGGAACAAGGTTGGCCATAAACTGGTAGTTTATCAAAGGCAGGCAACAGGCACATGCTATCTCATTATAGTACTATTTTGACTTTCTTCTTTTAAAAAAAATAAAATGCATTTATTTTACATGTATGAGTATTTTGTTCACACATGTCTGTGCACTGTGTGTGTGCTTACTGCTGTAGAGGTCAGAAGAGGGCGCTGGATCCCCTGGAACTGGTGTGAGTCACCCTTTGGGTTCCGGAAATTGAACTCAGGCCCTCTGAAAGAACCACGAGAGCTCTTAATTGTTGAGTTCTCTCTTTTTTACTCTTATGTGTTTGCTATGTTCAGTGTTTTCCTCCATATTGAAGGAACAATACAAACCCTGAAAATCTGTTGTGCTCCTTTTCAATGCACATATTTAGGGTCAGATCTGCACCTTAATTTCTATATAGTCACATACCCAATGGGCTTGGCTCTACAGGATAAGAAAGTGGCCAATACCATCTCCATCTTTTCTTTTCTGTAGGAAATCTAGCAAACTGCCATACGAAAAAGGAAGGCAACACAATTCATTCTGTTCTTTCCCATATGTTTTTCTTCTTGAAAGTTGACTTCAAAGGTACTAGAACATCACATAGAAATTTGAAGGAACTAATAACAGCTTAAAAAAATTCATTCTGTAGAACAAAGGTCAGAATATTGAGACAGATAAAGCAGAGGTCAAGGTCCAGCTTTGTTATTAATGATTTAGGTGGATTTGTGAAAATTATGTTAGTTCCTAGCAAACCGAAGACCACATCCAAGCTGGAAGTAAATGCAGATTTACTGCATGAAGAATATGATATTTTTTTCTAACTTTCCAATCTGACAACTAAAACCTCATAATGACTCTGTGAAGTAGCCATTATTATTTTCCCGTCCCCCTATATAGATTAATAAGTGGCCCCGAGGCAAAAGACAACTTTCTCTAAACATTCTTCCAGTGAAGAGTGGAGGCACTGTGCCTTCAGAATTCATCTTTGAAGCATCATGGAACTTTCAAATGCCCACTCCATAGAGGCTCCACGAGATAGATTCAAACAGTAGAAACCTGAGAGGCTGAGAAGGGAGAATTGTCACGAGTTTGAGTGTAGCAATGGGGAGAACACCGGGAGACCCTGCTCCAAAACACAAAACAGACAAAAACCAAATCCAAAAGTTATATATATGTGTATATACACAAATATAATAAATATATAATAAATATGTATTATGTTGATATAAATACATAAAAATATAAGTATCTACTGTGTTGAATATATATATTGCTGAATATCTATATAGATATTTTATGTTTTCACGTACTAAATATGGAAGGTTTTGTAGCATAAAAACACAAAAAAACTTCTCCCTGGAAATCACAATAAATAGTTCCAGGATTATAGATTTAAGCACACATAAAAAGGCATGATCCCCAAATATTACTGAGTGATAGAAAAAAAATTAACTAATAATATTAGTTAATATCACTCATTAATGAGTGATAGAAAAGAAATCCCAGTAGCTCCCAAGCTGCAGTGTGCTTTAAAGCACTTTGATCCCCAGCTCTATCATCTCCAAGTTCAGGTTCATTTCAAACAGCATAATAACCAGAAACATTTCCCTATCATTCTCTGTAAAATTTGTGGATGAAAGAAAGTTACAGAGAGTTTACAGAAATAATAGCTATATTTAAAATTATAGCTAACATGTATTGAAGCTTCAGGTCCTAATAAGTCCAGAATGAGGCTGTATTTGAGAGAGTGGGGTCTTCAGAGGAGATTGAACTGGGGCATTAGGTTGGGTTCTGATCTAATATGACTAATGTCCTTTCAAGAAAATCAGAGAAGACGGACACAGCCTTGTTTGGATGGACAGATCTGTCACGTTGAGAAAGTGGCCATGTACAAGACAAGGAGAGAAGCCTATGAAGACAGAAAAGCTGCAGATGTTTGACTTTGGGACTCTGCCCTCAAGGATTAAGGGAAAAAAATCAATTTTGATTTTAGACTACCCAAGTTTGGTAGGGCAGCCTTAATCAATCCAGTACAATCCATACCATTCTGGAATGAAAATAATAGCTGATGCAGCAATTTGATTTGAATTAAAGTTCTTAAATGGTTTTCATATAGATTAAGAAATTTGTGGCTGGAGAGATGTCTCAGCAGTTAAGAGCACTGACTGATCTTCCAGAGGACCCAGTTTCATTTCCCAGCACCCACATGGCAGCTCACAACTGTCTTTAAGTTCAGTTCCAGGGTATCCGATATCCCCACACAGACATACATGCAGGCAAAACACCAATGAACATATAAATAAGAGAGACAGACAGACAGACAGGCAGGCAGAAAGAAATTCACCATGTTAATATGATTAAAATTATTTGAGGTTGGGGATGTTTGAGCATTTTTTTTCCCTAGGGAAATTAATAAGTAGCTGAGATTAGCAGGAAGTCAAATGCTTGTGGATGGTCATTCCCCAGGTAAAATTCCCACCTCCAGTTCACTGGGCTCCAGGAGATGAGACAATGGGGTCAGAAACTGAACACCACCTCAGACAACTTTTCAACACCAAAAGTGACAGATCATGCTCACAGGAAGAGCCTCGGTGTGACCCGATGAGAACTTGACCTCTCTACATGCTGTTCTTCCAGAAAACACAAGATCTGGAGCCCCAGGTTAAACCTAAGAAAAGTATCAGCCTTGGGGTATAGAGCAAAACCTAGGAGTCTCAGCCTGCCCCTCCCCCACGCTCTCCTCTCTCTTTCTGTGTGTGCTATTAAATACCATCTGGATTATCAGCAACAATGAATGTCATATGGGACACCAAATAAAATCCTGAGACAGAGTAAGGATGCGTAAATCCATTATGGGTTTAATCATGCTAATATTGGCTCATTCACGGCAACAAACACCGCAAGAACAGGGAAATCTGAGGTATTTGTGTGCTAAGTCATAACTTTTCTGTAAATCTGAAAATACAGGGTTTTCTTTCTTTCTTTCTTTCTTTCTTTCTTTCTTTCTTTCTTTCTTTCTTTTTTTTTTTTTTGACCCTGGCTAGCTTAGAGCTCAATATGCAGACCAGGCTGGCCTCATACCCACAGAGATCCAGAGGCCTCTGCTTCCTAAGCACTGGGATTAGAGATGTGCCCAGTGACTTTTGAGTTTTTAACGCTGCTGAAATGAGTTAGCATTTTCCACAAATACTACAAATGCTAAGGAGGGTCCAGTTAGCATTTAAACACCTAGGTATCCCAGAGGCTTTGCAAACCCTGTTTGAGACTCCGAGGTTACAGTCTCAGAAATATTCGATTTCTTATTCAATTTTTGGTACAACTATTGTGTTATTTCCTGGCAAAGTCATAACTGCACAACCTGACACTTCACGGCATTCTTGCTGCATTCCAGTTAATCACCAGATAAACTTGAGAATAGCCCTGTGTCCTCTCTGTGAGTATAACAGCCTGGTACTCACGAGGCAGGACAAAGGCTTCATTCAGGAAAGATGTGCAAGGCTGTGTGGCCATTGTCAGTATAACCTCTCACGCCTGCTCTAGGCTACAAGAGCAAGGATTTTTTTTTTTTTTGTACTATGGTTTTATAAACTCATCCATCTCTCTGGCGGTTTCTCTTTGGCATCTCGCACAGCAAATTCTTGCTAAACTAAATTTGAATCCACGTTTTCCAAATCTGATTTGAACTCTGGACTGAATGCTTTCTATTGACAAAATACTACTTGTTTAATTTTTTCAAAGTCCAGGTCTACATAAAACAAAATAATTAAACTATTTTGCATGATCAGTAAAAAAAATCACACCCAATCATACAAGCAAGAGTCTGATCTCCATTCATGAGTGAGCCTTGCTTTCGTTCAAATTCATCCGAGATCAATAAGATTGGTAAAAGGTAGCAAAAAAAGAACTCACAGTTTGAATGGCGTCTTTTGCCTGTTTAAAGCTTTGTCTGAGTTGATATTATATTAGTTGGCATTGCTTCAGTAATAGTAAAGTATGATTTATGGACCCTATCACTAAGGCTTAGTAATCAATATTGAGAAATAATAGTTCTTTTCTCTTAACAAGTCAAAATTTCCATATGCCTTTAAAATTTAGAAAGTACTACATATAAATAAACAACTTTTAAAAACCTTCAAAACCTTCCCTAAAACAATATTTAGAAATCTTAATTCAAAATTTTATATTTAAATGAAATCTTTATTTTAAAGACATGGGGAGCTCTGAGAAGGATTATCCGTCATGCATGCATGGGTGGGACAATTGACATCACGCAGACACCATCTGCAGCTTCCATCATCCATATTTACCCCGAGGCTCAGGAAATGTATGGTGAAAACTACATCCTTAGGAAAATTAACGAGCCTGGTGTAGCTCAGTGGTCCAGGGCCTGCCTCGTATGGAGTAAGCCCTGGCTGGCCTCTGTCTCTAGCATAGTGAAACAGCACATAGAAGCCTTTTAGTCAATAGCATCCATACAATGTGACTATTTCTCATGTTTACCAAATGCCTTTGGACTTGAAGCATCTCCCTGTGTCACAGCTCGAAGCTTGATTTATGTTACGAACATCCACAATGAACCGTTTTCTCACGATCATTTTGGCTTCCATAAAGTAAATCCTTGGGCTAAATAACGGTCTCCAAACTCCTTAAGGTTAATGTCTTCCTGAACGTTTATGAACGTTCTGAAAATGCAGCTACCTCAAAAACCACTCGGCTGCACTGAACACACACACCTGGCACATCTGGATGGTCTAGGTCCAGTACTCTATGGCTGTTGTGGTGTTAGCTGTCACAGAACCAGCTTCAGCTTCCAAGAAATTGGCAACATAATGACTGAATACCCAGCTATTTCTACCCCTATAGTTGATTTTAAGCATATTCTTAACAAGGGGTTTGTCTTTTCAAACTGAGGTTCCTTCAGCCCTCAAAAATCACCTCTATGTTTCACCTGTAGCAAGTCAAATAATGTAAGTGGGCATCGCCGCCTTAAAAACCTATGAAAGGATTAATATTTTATTGCTATTTCAGGGGTTCAGTGAGATTTCCCAACCCTGCTTGCACTTTCAGTCAGTTTGGTGGCCTTCAAAGAGCTACGGCCAAAGAAATCATCTTTGTTCTGGTAGAAACAAGAAAGAATTATAAAGATAGCTCATTTCTATATCCAGCGTTCAGAATTTTTCTCTTTGATTTACTTCTGGTTGAAGGAAGCCTTCACTGTTGTGCGGAACAGAGATGGCAAAGACTAAGGAACTGGGGAATTTGCAGCACCCTCATGGACTGAGGCTCCAGTGAGGTAAATGCCTGCAGCAGCCCCTGCAGGTGGGAAGAGCTTGTGCCTGAAGCGCCATCCAGCCTTCCATTTCACAGACGAGGGAGGAAAGAGAGACAGACATGCCATCCACACATGGAAGGAGACGCTGGGAGATCATTGATTCGAAGTTCAGAGTGGCCAAAGAATGTTCTCCACTGTTATGTACCTCAAGAAACCCCAAATCATCTTTGCATTCTCATTTCAGGGGACTTTCCCAGCAGTCCCTATGGAAAGGACTATTTTATCCCTGAAGATTTTATATTCCAGTTCACATTCTACAAACACAACCAAACATATCCTTAATCATCCCAACTCCATTATTTATTATCAAAACATTCACTTGAAATGATTCTGATGTGTGACAATTTAACGTGTTGGAAGCTCAAACAAACCCCATCAATTAAAAAAAAAAAAACAAAACCTCCCTCTACCCCCTTCCTTCCAGGCGCTGTATAGTCAGCTGCTGTTTTCAGCACTAAAGGAGCCTTCGAGAGTCAAGCAAACTGCTCTGACCAGGCCTTAGACAACTAGAAATCCTGGTCCAATATCTACACACACACACACACACACACACACACACACACACACACACACACACACACTTTTTTAAATGCCTAAAGATCAAATGAAAGCCCCAATCTGAAAAGGCAAGGCTCAGCTTAGAGCCTTTTGCCATCCCATGACACCTGTCACTCTTTACCTGTCTGTAAGACCAAAGTTCTCTCCTCTCCATCCAGAGAAACAATCCTGAAGTTATAGAGGGTCCCTGCTTGTAAATCCTTGGGGTTACATCCATAGGTAATGTTGTCTATCCGAATGGGTTGGCACAACGCAGGCCCTGAGGTATCACTGCTGTAGATGAGGCTAAAGTTGCAGGGTGACCCCAAAGTCCTCCACTGGATAGAGGCGGAGAAGCTGGAGATCCTGGGCTCCAACAGTGTGAAGTTACATCTCACTAGCTCTGCCAGTCCAACCTGCAAAAGAACCAGAGAGCACGGATTGAGTCCCCAGTCTGCAGTGCATAGAGGCATAGCCACCTCCCTGAGTCACCTGTCCTCGCCCCTGGAGCCCAGCTGCAGTTGTCCGCTCATCCTCTAACCCAGGAAAGGGCGCACAGGGGAAGTGGATGGCAGGCAACTTTCGCCCCAGTTGCTCCAAGAATAGCTGGAGATCTCCTAAGAGTAGCTGGAGATCGAAGGTTGCTGTCTTGACAGGAGGGTGAGCTGTCAGTTTGGTGGATGGCAGGATTTTGGGAAAAGATGACTCTCCCACATAGAATATAAGATTTTATTCCTTTCCCCCTCGCGCAGCCCTGGAGGCTGGGACGAGGATGGACTTGGTTCTTAGCGGGGAGTGGAGCATCCCTTGCTCTGCCAGCTCACCTGCAGGAGGCTCAGCGCGATCCACAAGGCCAGTGTGGCTCCATGGTTCAGCATCTCGCTGGGAGGACAGCCAGGATGCCTTGAGTACCACTTGTTGCGCGCTCAGCGCGCCCCGCGGGCGCAGCGCGCTTCCCACGAAGCTGGGGACGCGCTAGGGCCGCCGCAGCAGCTGCTTCTGCTGCCGCCCTGGGCGGGCTGCGGACGCGACAGGCGGCGGGGACCCGCGGCGCGCGGCCCTTCCCACGCTGCCATTCTGACCCGCGCTGCCTCGCCCCCAAGCCCCGTCCGGGACTTCCGCAATCAAAAGGCAATTTCCTTGTCTCCCGGCAAAGGAACAATGCTCCGGAGAGGGAGGGAGTCCCGAGGAGCCAACGCCTGAGGCTGCCAAAGGGGCCTGAGGCCAGCCAAGCTGCCCCCTTGCTTCTGCTGCCGCCTCCCTAGCCATGGGTCCTTTCCGGGGCCGCGGGGCTCTGCCTTCTCCTCCTCCTGAACTTTCACTTTTTCCCTCCCAGGGGTCCTCAACCCTGTTGTCATAGCTTTAAAAAGTGCTTGAGTCCTCTCACTTTTCAGCCCCCCCCCCTTCTCTCCACACCCAGTGCCCCCCTCCCTACCTTCCTTCCTATCTTCTCATCTGCTTTCTCCAGGGCCTCGTTTCCCAGGCTTAAACTTGACCGGAGCACATTTCCCTGGGTCGTCCACACTCTTTCCTGAAGCCTTTTATTAGAGGGCTTTAGCCCTTCTCACCTCAAAACACCCATTTGTCACTGTCGGCATCCTTTTGACATCAGCAGGAGAAAAGACCCTCAAAGAGCCCGCCCATTATCAACAGGACCATCCTTTCTCCATGCACTTATCCAGTTCGCTTGCATAGGTCTGTGGGTTCCCCAAATCTTAGGAAAATACTGTGAACTGACAACAAAATAATCATCACCAACGCACATTCCCATAACTCAGCGTCCCACACCTTCCAAAGAAGTAGTCTGTGGTGTTCCCCACATCATCTGTAAAATCCGTGACGACTGTCATATAACCTGAAGAAATCTGTGTGTCTAAGCAGGTCTGGAAAAAAAAAAAAACAAACCAAACCGTCTATCCAAAAAGCAAAAGTACTTAATATGGTGATAATAATGGAGCATTGCAACCACTTTGATAGTTTTGAGGTTTTGAGCTGTTTAACCAAAGGTATGACCCCAATGAAATGACTAAGGCAGGGGCCAAATCCTGTTCTGATTCCATCTTGTCTTTGTTTAAGATGGTTCTTAGCTTCCCACACCCCCTCCCTACAACTGTCAGGTCTGCCTTGACAACACATTGGAGATTTTCATGTCTTGATTACGGTTCCAGATGTAGTAGGCAAAATAACTGGCAAGTTTTTTTTTTTTTTAAAAAAATGGCTACTATGCTCTGGCAGGCATGAGCGTTTTAAGACTCTCTGACCCTCATCTAACTTTGATGAATCTTTGTGAGTTTTGCCTTAATACTGTATCCCTGAGCTAGGACACCAAGAGACTTCCAGAGTTGTGAGCCCGCTCTTGGTCTGGCCATTAACAAAAGACTCAAAGGTCTTAACTGGCTCAATCAGCGTGGTTGTCAATAACTGTCTCACATGGATCATTACACTACCTTTCAAATCACTGTGGGGGCAGAAGACACCCGCTCCTGCACATATATTACAGAGCGGATACACTTACGGTCTCGGCCACTTCTGTCTACTATACAGTTTGAGGGGAAGTAGAACACCTGAAGAGAGTGAAAATCCCTTCAGTTCTTTTGGAAAATATGCTGGCCAAAATTGATGAAAAACTGAGTTCATTGCCTTCCCTTTTAGAAGTAGATACACAGAGGTCTGCAACTGATCTTGCAAATCAGCAAGTTCAGCAAGCACCAGACACCTGTGTGCTCTGGGAGGCCGCAGCATGTCCTGTTCTTCACCCAGGGTGCTTGTCTCCCCGAAGAACATTTTCATTCTCTGGACTTTTCACCCAGCACTCTCCACAGTCTGGCACACCTTTCTCTCATCACTGGTACCCTGCGGCTCTCCTCCATCAGCTGCCTGTTCCAATGCAAGCACCAACCGCCTTGAGACCTGAGTGAAGTTTCCCTTTAGCTCATTCCTTGTTACCCTTTCTGTACCGTTCTGTATTCAGAAAAGGCTACCTCAGTCAAAGATGAAGAGCGATGTCACAGAGAGAGCGATGATGCCATCACAACCGTGAGAGCAACTTGGTGAGCCTCATTTGAAAAGTCTGGCAACAGATGCAGCATCCACATCATTTTATCTCATTATTTTATTTTTGGTTCTCTTTTAAATTCATTTATTGCATAGGCCCCACTTATTCCTGATGTTTAGGCTTTTTGTTGTCATCTTTTCTGGGATTTTATTTTTTTTCCAGTTGATTTTCTGATTTATTGTCTTCCCACTTAAAAATACTAAATAATCCCAGCACTCGGGAGGCAGAGGCAGGTGGATCTCTGTGAGTTCGAGGCCAGCCTGGTCTACAAGAGCTGGTTCTAGCTCAGGCTCCAAAGCCACAGAGAAACCCTGTCTCGAAAAACCAAAAAAAAAAATAATAATAAAAAAATCTAAATATTCACTGTCCTCTGGAAATCTTCAAGCAATCCTATCTTTCCCAAGCTCACACACACAAACACAGACAGACTTGTGCACACACGTATTCTAGCATGTTGCATCCTTTTGGACTAAACTTTCTAACATGTAACATAGACTTATAAGAGTAGACCTGAAGACATTTGAAAAGGAGCCAACAGAGGCTGTAGGAAACACTTTTCCAATATTACTGCTTAAATGCTTCCAAATTAACAGGAACTTGGCCAAAAGTGCTCCCAGGAACCTGGTCAAGAGTGCCTCCAAGAACCAAGCCAAGAGTGCTCTCAGGTACCTGTCAAGAATGCCTCCAAGAACCAAGCCAAGAGTGCTCTCAGGTCAAGAGGTCAAGAGTGTTTCTAGGACCAGGAGTTGGAAAAATAAGAATTCATGTTTTTAAATCCATTTTTAAATTTTGATCTATCAAAGATGAACATGTATGCTTAGAATAATTGAGGTTAAATAATTTTTTAATATCCTCACCATAGATGAAGAATCATATCAGAACATGGTGGAAAAAGGGCCAGCAGTTATAAATATTTCTTTTCCAAAGTTATATAACTTTGGACTTTTAATATATCATTATTTAATCATTATCATCTCAAGGCTAACAACAGAGCTTCCAATACCATATGGGTTCAGTATAGCCCATAAAAATTAATATATAATGAGAGACAACAGGTCTGACTTAAACTTGGACTTTTAGTGACTATAATCTTCCTTTTGAAATAATAAATGCAGGAACTGTGGAGGGAGCTAAGCAGTTAAGAGCACCGTTGCCTTTGCAAGGACCTGGCTTCATTTTCCAGAACGCACACGGTAATTCGCAACTCTCCTTAACTACGGTTCTAGGAGATCTGATGCTCTTCTGGCCTCCTGGGCACCAGGCAGGCATGGGTGTGGTACACACAACATAACTGCGGACCAAACACTCTCACACATATAAAAGAAACAGAAGTTTTAAAACATGGAATCACAGCTACAGTATTAATATGCAAATCTGCAAGCGTGGCTACATGTTGCAGGAGCACAGAACACGTCCCTGAGGTCATCTGTGGAGAGGGAGTCTATGAAATTCTGTACATAGTATAAACACGTTGACTCATTTCTTATTTGTTCTCTTTGGAATTCCTCAACGGCTTTTGAGCCCATTTGTCCTATAATATGACCCTATATTTACTTTTAGAAGTCATTGCATTCCAGGAATGGGGGTCAGTCATTCTGCCCCATTACAGTGGCCTAACCTTTTCTCTCTGTCATCAGGAAACCTTTCCCAGACTCCACAGGAAGGGTGTGGCTGCTTCTGACTAGACAGTTGTCTTCTAAAAATGGTGAAAAAATTCACGGTAACAAACGTGTCTGCGTCCACACAGTCCTTACTTACAAGCTCGCAGCTAAGGTATGAATCTGGCCACATTGTGAACACAGATGCTGAACTCAGCGCTCACCAGGGGCAGGACCCACTGTTTGGGGATGGTAACTTTATTTCCTTATATATTTTTCATGCTTATTTGCTTATTGCAAAGAACGATTTAAAGATGTAAGCAAACAACTCTATAAGAGGGGTACAGGGCAAGGTGTAAAAGGCCCACCCCCATGGGGTTGGAAGCATGCCACCCTTGGAAGCACAGGGATGTGCTCCTTCTCATCTTCCTGGAAACCCTCCACCTCGGACACTTGCCCTTTATAGATATTTTGTGAAGTAGGACTGGTTGAATCTTTGGCCACTGGTAATGAACTACAACTTCAGCCCTTTCTCCTCCATGAGACTCCCTCCAAGCAACCATGAATTCCCTCCCCTTGCCTCCTCACTCTCATTAAGTATTTATCAGTGGTGCTTCTAAAAACCTCATCCAGAAAAGCTCAGGTGTGGTTGAAAAATATAGCTTTACCTTATTCGCTCGGAGCTGTTTCAGGGACCTAAGTAAAATATTTTAACAAAATTTATTTTTATTATTCTAGAGACGAAAGGAATTACAAGGATTATAGGAGCCAGGAGCCATAGATTTAAAAAACCCAATATGCAGTATGTTCCTCTGGACTTTTAAGTCCCAGTAGCTCATCTGGAGTTAGTGTTCATACTTCTGTGCTTGTTCTAGCCACTGGTTGGCAATGGCTGAGGTAGAGTTGGGATGCATGTTTTGCACCCCCAAAATCTTGGTTGTCTCATAATGGAGTTAGCTGTGTGGTGGCTCCACCTACACATAATTTGGTTTGAGTATGGCACAAGGTCCCCACATCTTTCCTGGTCTCAGGGTGAGGCCATTCCCCGGGGAAGTTCAGATCCAGCAAGTGATTCCCACTGCTTCAAGTCCATCTGAAACTCACGGCTTTCCTGTCTCTACTCACCAGTTTTCCAGCCACAAAACAAGGGTGTCATGAGTCTGTGCACAGCACACTGAACACACTGCCATTATGTTTTGTCTCCTATAACTACTAACTTTTTCTAAGCTTTCCACCACCGGGGCTTGCACTCACGTAGGAAATGTGCCTGCTGCACGGTGCAAATGGCATCATTTGATGTCTCACTAGGAAGGAGAGCTACTGTAGACCAGGGATTGCCAGGGTCTGAGACAGAGAGCTCTGTGTCAGAGAGGAAGTGAAGTGGATTGGAAACAATTAATGCAAAGAAACCTCCCACGAGGGACTAAAAGGCCACAAACCTCAGCCAGGCCCTTCCTCACCTGGCTCTGTTTGTTGTTTATCTCCTGTTTGGTTCCCTGCTGCAGGTACATATGCTTTCATTCAGAAAATGTGCTGAGCACAGGCTCGGTGTCAGGCTCCGGGGTATGGTTTGAAGACTCCCCCTCCATATCAGAGATCATAATGAGGAAGTTTCTTTCATCCTTTCCCCCCTCACAGCCCATTTGTTTAGTTCAGAGTAATAACGTCCAACAATAACCTATTTATGTATGTGAGTGTTGTCTGCATCTTTGGTCCTTTGAGACATTCTTGTAGGGTAGGGCTTTGCTTTCTCTTTCTGCACAGGGTTCAGAATACAGTAGAATCTCACTAGATGTTTTCTGAGAGAACGATTGGGTCTTTGTAGCTGCTCAGTAAATGTTGTTAATTTAATAAATTCTCTAACAAGCTTTTGCAAGTATGGTCTTGGGGCATGCTTTAAATGCTGCCCTGAGTGGGAAAAGGAAGAGAGGGAGAGGGGGAGAGAAAGGGAGCGGGTGAGAGGGAAGGAGAGGGAGGGGGGAGAGGGAGGGAGAGGGAGAAAGGAGAAGTGGGGAGGGAGAGGGAGAGAGAAAAGAGAAGGAATGGGAGAGAGGAGGAGATGGGGAGAGAGAGAGGGAGAGGGAGAGAGGAGAAGAAGTGGGGAGAGAGAGGGAGAGAGAAAAGAGAAGGAAAGGGAGAGAGGAGAGGGAGAGGGAGGGAGGAGAAGAAGCAGGGAGAGAGAGGAGAGGGGAGAGAGGGAGAGAGAGAGGAGAAGAAGAAGGAAAGAGAGAGAGCATGTGGGGAGGAAGACAATTGTGGAGGGATAAAGAATAAAAAAGGAAGAGATTGATTTTTTAAAAATATTTATTTATTTATTATGTATACAATATTCTGTCTGTGTGTATGCCTGCGGGCCAGAAGAGGGCACCAGACCTCATTACAGATGGTTGTGAGCCAACACGTGGTTGCTGGGAATTGAACTCAGGACCTTTGGAAGAGCAGGCAATGCTCTTAACCACTGAGCCATCTCTCCAGCCTGAAGAGATTGATTTTGAAGGAAAGAAGGGAAAGTGGGAGGAGATAGGAGTAGGAGCAAAAAATGAAAGTAAAGGAAGGAAGAGGAGGAATGGGACGATGAGGAGGAACAGAAAAGGGAATTGAAGAGAAAAGAAGGAAGAGGGGGAGGAAGATGAGGAGGAGCCCTGCTCTTACAGGACAGTGCAGCATCAGCAATTAGCTGAGAACTCGCTATAAGGACCCAAGGAATCAGTAAGGCAGGGGGTGGAGGGAGCATCTTGGTTTTAACAAATCATCTGTGCTGTCGGTAAAGAAGAGCTACTTAAACTCCAATGGCAGTTCAGCATGCTTACCCATAAACCTTCAACCAAAATTTTATTATTAGGCTAGTTAATTTTAACTTGTACGTGATTCCTCTCAAATTTCACTGATTGCTCTGTTTCCAAGATGTGACTCAGACTATTTAGAGGGTCTGGAACAATTTTAGAATTCACAAATTAACTGTCTTGATAATAAATATCATGCATGTCTTGATATTTGTAAAGCTTCATGAAAAATTCAGTGTGAATGATACTTAAAAAAAAAACCTGGAAAAAGAACTTAATGTAACAACAAATGCTAGACACAAGATCAGCCCTGATGCCATTCCTTCTAGGAAGAATTTTTCCCTAGTACTGGGTATTAAACCAGGAGCTTGCACATGCTTGACGAGTGCTCTGCTTTGGATTTTTATTCTAACCCTCTATTTACTCACTGCCAATTTTTTTTTTCATCAGGGGTTTGCTAAGTGGACTTTGCTAGTCTTGATCTTACTTCCATACCTCAGGAAGGCTTTGAATTTACACCCCTTTGCTCTGGCTTCTGATTGGAGTAGATGGGCATATAGGCCTGCTCACCAAACTGTACAAGTATGTGTGTGTGGATGTGTATTTAGTCTTTAAGAATTTCATATATGTATATAATATATTTTGATCATGTTACCTTCCATTTTTCCCTAGATCCTCTCTAACACATCCCCCTCCTAACTTTATGCCCTCTATCTTAAAAAAAAAAATCAAATCCAATTAGTGGTACCCATATGTGCACGGTCATGGAGCCGTCTACAAAAAGGATGTATACAACCTATCAGTGTGGCCATTCCCCAGAGAAAAATGACCCTCTTTTCTATCAACAGACGTCAGTTGCCAACAACTCCTCAACCAGATGTGGGTCAGTCTTTCCCTGACCCATGCTGAGATTTTTAAAACAATTAATTCTTTACATACATCCATCCCCACCATTCTTTCCCCTACTTCCCCTCCTCCCAGACCCCACTCTCTAGATCTATTCCTCCTTTGTTTCCCTTCAAAATAAAAAAGCAGCCCTCCCAGGGAGATAAACTGAACATGCATGAATAAATTTCAACGAGACTAGGCACAAATCCTCCCATCAAGGCTTTTTGAGGTGACCCGTTAGGAGGAAAAGGGTCCCAAGTACAGGCCAAAGAGTCAGAGGCATCCTCAACTCCTGCTGTCAGGGGTCCCACAAAATTGTTAGCTATGAAACCATAGTGTTTATCATGCTGGGATTTTGATTGCCTTCATCTTGTGCTGGTCTTTTGCAGGTAACCATGATGACTTCAAAATATTTTATTTACTTAGAGACAGGATATTATGTAAATTAGGCTGGCCTTGATCTGTCCAGGTATGAGGATGACTGTGAACTCCTGATCCTCCTGACTGTACTGTCTGAGTGCTAGTGTTACCATCATGCACAACCACACCAAGTTAATGTGGTTCTTAAAATATGAGCCAGGGCCTTTCTCAGGCTAAGAAAACACACGACAATAATTTTTACAAGAAGGCATAATAACCAGGCAGATGTGTCAACTAAAACCAATCACAAGATAGCAGGTATTTTTTCCTGTTTTTCTTTGTATTGCCTGAATAGAAAATTGTGGTAAAAACAGCACAATTTTAACCTGCAGTGAGTGTCATGCATTTCAGAAGAGAAGCACTAAAATAGAAGAAAGCATAATTTTGATGAGCAGTTATTTTTAAAAACCTCATGACCATACTGTTCTGTATTTAGAGATATAGTTTGGAGTACTTAAAGAAATCTTTCTAGATAAACTTCCTAGATCACGAGCCTCCAGGAAATAACAAAAACATTTGGAGGGGCAGTTTTAGGGATTGAAAGAGAAGTCATGCACTGTATGCATAGAAATGTTAGGACCTATAATTGTTAATAGTAAAATAATGTTCTACAAAACATTAAAATAAACCATGGGAATGGAGGATTCAGTCATCCAAAAAGGATAACAGAGCCCATGGATGGGAATATCTTTCTGAGAACATCCAAATTCATACTGCATTCTATCTTGTATCCAAACAGAGCTGTTCAGTGGAGATCAGCACCAGGAGCATTTAACAGCTGCTCAGACTGGGGGCCATGCCAGGGTTTTCTAAATACTGGAAGGGAGGGGGGGGAGGGGATCGTTATCAGTAGCTTCCACCACCACTCTTTGGCACATTTTTAAGGTTTCTTGGTGTCTTAGTTAGGATTTCTATTTCTGCCACCAAGCACCATGGCCAAAACGCAAGTTGGGGAGGAGAGGGTTTATTTGACTTATACATCCACATTGCTGTTCATCTCTGAAAAAAAGTTAGGACAGGAACTCAAACAGGGCAGGAACCTAGAGGCAGAAGCTGATGCAGACCATGGAAGGGAGCTGATTTCTGGCTTGCTTCTCCTGTCTTGCTCAGTTTTCTTTCTTACAGAACCCAGGAGCACCAGCTCATGGGTGACACCACCTACAATGGGCTGGGTCCTCCCCCATTGACCAGTAATTGACAGAATGTCATACAGCTGGATCTGATGCAGGCATTTCCTCAACGGAAGCTCCTTCCTCTCTGATGACTCCAGCTTGTGTCAAGTTGACACACAAAATCAGCCGGTACACTTGGTATTTATTTTCCACACTAATTTCTTATCTTTTTTTTTTTTTTCCTCTTTTTTAAGAAAAAAAAATCTGGGAGAAAATAGACTTCGCCTTTGGGTAGTTTCCATCCTAGCATGTGGCCGAAGGTAGTCATGTGACTTACAAGCAGGAGAGACTCTAAGAGATTCACTCCCTCAAGCTCCAGCCTTCTGCTGTGTCTTCATCAACACCACAGCTGCCACCACCCAACCCAAGAGATGAATCTGCTCACAGGTGGGGCACGTCAGGGCAGCAATACTTCCCACAGGCAGTCAGGATGTGCACGGCTTCTGGGTAGAATGACACCAGGAGCTAGACTGTGATGGTCACAAAATCTATTCTCCAATTCTTGACAGCGGATGAATAACATGAATAAAATAAATAAATGGGAAGAGAAGATTGGCTTTAAAAGAAAAAGTAAAATGGGGCTGGAGGGATGGCTCATCATTTAGAGTACCTATTGCTCCTGCAGGAGACTTGGTGGTTCTGTTCCGATCACCCATGTGATGGTTCACAACCATCACAGTTGTGCCCTCCTTCTGTCCTCAGCGTACCAGGCACGCATGCACACACACACACACACACACACACGCACACACAGTCATATGTATAAAATGAATAAACGTAAAACAACTAAAAAAAGAAAAGCTAAACAAGCAAAGCTTTTAGCTTCTTTAGAGGCTTACGATTGGAAACCAAAGACCTAGTGTTCATATGCTGGGGATCAAATTCTCTCTCTATGAGTTCTGCAGATGTTACAAAGGAGAGGCTTAGTTTTTTTTTTTAATTGAATTTCTTTTCATTGATTTTACAATACCGACCACAGTTTCCCCTCCTTCCCCTGCTCCCATTTCCTCCCTCTGCCTTTCACCTACTACCTCCCCACCCACTCCTCCTAAAGGAGAGAGAGGCTCATAATTTGGTAACCACCTGGTTAAACCCAGATGACTTTGGCATTTATAACAAGATTTTAACATCACTTTAAAAAATCAAAATAAGAAAGCAAGACTGAGAAAAATCAGGTCTTTTCCTTTTTTTTTTAAAAAAAAACAAAATCTTGATTTTTGACTAAAAGAAATCAAAAGATGGAACCACAATTCTGCCTGTTTCTTGGTTATCTCTGAGTCAGCTTTGCTTCCTACTCCACCCTTCTCCACTGGGTGAGGCAGATTCAGGGAATCTCCGGGACCCCTGAGCGTTGGGCTTACGAGATCAAAGCAGAAGATCAAAGGACCTTATCGTGTTTTCTCCAAATGTTAAAACTCTGAGTCAGATGGGCCTTGAAGGAAGGAGCCCTGTTCTTCCTTATCTTCTCCACATCCCCAGGTCACGGTGACTGGATCTCTGTTGTACGTACTGACAGAATAAACTTACATTCTTCTCCGAAACAAGGGCTTGCCTTAGAATTTTGTACAAGTGCATTCTCATCTATCTCAGTGCAGATTAGAACCCCAAGGCTTAGAAGAAATTGACATCCATAAAGCTGTTGTTCTGGACGGGTAGATGCCCCCTCCTCAACTCCGTGTGAGGGCTAGTGCTTCTCAGGAGAGACATTCCTGAAACTGCTACGTGTGCCACCAAGATCAGCACTTGCTGAGTTCTGCCCACAGCTCTGCTCTCTTCCCCCTTCACACCCGGCAATCTCACAGAGGGAAAGCCACACAGGAAGCCCCGACAGCAGGCATCTCATTGGCCCAAATCTATAAGGGATCTGAAACAAGAGACACAATAGCAACATGGACGCCCCTGGCTCCCAAACAGAAATTTCTGCAGTAGGAAGTTCTCTTCTGGACCTACGATGGTGCTGCGTTTTGCTACCAGCAGCCTGCAAGTGCAGGAGATACAGGAAATGGTACTGACTTCAGTAACGGCTCCTGGAATTCATAGTGTTTCTCCTTCCAGTTACTTTTCACCACATTCTACAGTGACTGGGTTTCAAAGCTGTGAGTCTCTGTGTGTGTGATCTGAGGGTACAGCCGTTGGCTGCGGTAAACTGCAGAGATTTAAAGGATTTAGCAGTTCCTCCCAGGCTGTCTATCTTATCTTCAGATTTATCACGAGGCCAGGAGCCAGCTCTGAGTTTTGGCTTCACTGACTTTTCTTTCTTTCTTTTTTTTGAAAATTCATCTCATTTTCCCCTGTTGTGTATGTTCATCTCGCCTCCTCTTCTTCCACCCAGCGGCCTCAAGCCCCACTTGCTCTCACCCCAGTTCTCAAAGAAGACACATCTTGGGCTGTCTGAGCCGCTGGCTCAGCTATAATGCAGTAGCTTCCTGTGAATGTCACCCTTAGAAAGTCTGCCCAGCAAAACTTCTTTTGCTTTCTTTTTATTTTAAAAATAATTATTTTGAAGTAATTTCACATTAACAGGTCAACTGTAATGTGTACACAGAGTTTGTACAAGTCTTCCCTGGACCTCCCAATTCTCTCTCTCTCTCTCTCTCTCTCTCTCTCTCTCTCTCTGTGCGTGTGTGTGTGTGTGTGTGCGCACGCGCGCACGCACGTGTGTGTGTGTGTGTGTGTGTGTGTGTGTCTATCTCCTCTCTTTCTCTCTGCAAATATAAATCTACCCGAACTATTTCAGAATAGGTGGCGGGCATCCCGAATTAAGTTTGCAATCTTAATAAAGTCTCTAAATTAACGAACTTCAAAACTGATACAAAACTTAAAGCCACATTTTATGTTTCAGTTTTGCTTACGATGCTAGTCGTATCACTTTTAGTAGTCACCGTGATTGCACTGAATTGCCAGGTCCCTTGATTGCCTTAATCTGGGACCCTTGAGTTTTGTGACATGGGCTGTGGGATGTTTCCTTGTGTCTGTACTCAGGTTCTACAGCCCCATCAGGCTTTCTCTCTTTTCTCGCTTTCAATTTTTTTTTTTCCCAACAAGCTGATACTCAGTTATCTCTCATCTGACCACAAACCCAGCTTCCTAATAGAATCGCTGGAAGAGTTTCTCACGCTGCAGGCTCCGAGTTTCCACTTCAGGCAATTCTGAGCAACGACAGTCTGAACTGGAATCCTACAACTGTAGCTTTAAAGTGGTGCAGGTGACGGGTGGTGCACGCCTTTGATCCCAGTGCTAGGGAGGCAGAGGCAGGTGAGGTTAGCTTTATCTACAGAGCAAGTTCCAGGACAGCCAGGGCCGTGGCCAGAGCTGAGGGCATAGACTTTCCCTGACACTTGGCACAGTCTGGCTTCTCTATTGATCTTAGCTTCCTTTCCTCTTCTCATTCTCCCTTCTCACTGCATCAGCCCTTGCTTTGAGCACACCTCATCTCTCCAGAGACACCAGTGTGCCAGAGGAAGGTGTTACATCAGCCAGGCATCTCAACACTTGTAGTCTGTTCTGTGGCTGCATCTTATGCGTGTGATTTATACTGTGACAAATTGTCAGTCCAGCCTCTGCATGAACAAAATGGAAGGCAATCCGATTACGTGTCACTAAAAGAAAAATGGAAATTAAAAAAGGAATCCTTGAGGTTTTAAGGCTGGAGGGGTCAGGTGAATTTTAAACTAGGTTGTGCTATTAGCAGATGGTCATCCATTTTAACTGAAGGACCAAGAGACTGCACTGCAGAATTAGGATTGGACAATGCTGACTATGGGGAAGGGGCCTTAGCAACACATGGTCACAACACAATCGCTAGCATCCAGGCATACATCGACTCTGCCCCTTGGGGACCTGGCAGAGTGCGTCAGCCCTGCATGCATGGCATGTATACCCTGTCCCTTTAAAAGGCAAAACTCTAGCTTGGTGGTGGCAGGTGGGTATCCATGAGTTCAAGCCCAGCCTGGTCTACAGAGTGAGTTCCAGGAATGGCTCCAGAGCTACTGAAAAATGGTGTCTCAAAAAAACAAAACAAACAAACAAAAAAGGCAAAACTCTGCCTATTCTTTCTCCTCTTTCTCTTCTTTTTTTCTGTCTCTGTCTCTTTCTCTTTATCTCTTTATCTCTTCCTTCCCTTCCCACACTCCCTTTATCTCAATAAAGTCCCCACTTAAGCTCTGTCTGCATGGCGTGTCTGTCTCTCATCCGCTGCACAGCCCCTTGACCCGCCAAGGTCCCTCTCCTGCCCTGAGTTATTCCAACAATGATGTTACATGGGGACTGGAAAGATGGCCCAGCTGTTCAGAACACCTTCTGGTCTTCCAGAGGACTGGAGTTTGGTTCTCGTGTTGAGTGGCTCACAGCTGCCCATCACTCCAGCTGCAAACCAGAGGCATTTGAGGGCCTCTGTATCCACATATCCACATATCCCACCTCCCTCTACATAATTAAAAATAATAAAAATAAGAATTAAAAATAATTTTATCAGTTTCATGGTCTGTGCTACTTGATTTACTCGCAATGGACAGTTCAAGCACCATGTGGACGCTCCAAGGGTGGTCTGTGTGGTTCCCTCTAGGTCGGAAGTTCTCAACCTGTGGGTCATGACCCTCTTTGGGAGTTAAATGACCCTTTCACAGGGGTCACCTAAAACCATAGGAAAACACAGATATTGACATTAGGGATTCAGAATAGTAACAAAATTACAGTTATAAAGTAGCAACGAAAATAATTTTATGGTTGGTGTCACCACATCATGAGGAATTGCATTAAAGGGTTGCAGCATTAGGAAGGCTGAGCACCGCTGTTCTTGGCAGTGGGGGTGCTGTTTGTCTTTAGTCTGCCTATGTAACAATGGTGACAGCCGTGTATCTCCCTGCACACTCTAAGTGGCCCAGGCAAGAAGGTTGCCTGGCTTGGTTTTGAGGTACTTTCTGCACTAGCCTCCCCTCTTATTTGGAGACTCACATTGGGCTGTGATCTCTTTGAAGGCCAAATGGAAGGAAAGGCAGAACTGCGAAAGCTCAGCCCAGAACCACAATGGCTATTCACAAACTGAGGAAATGCTGCTCCTCCCAGGGCCAGCACAAGGGTGGGGTGGGAGAGGAAGCAGGCAGCGAGCCTCTAGGCAAGATGTGTAGATAGTGGTCTCAGAACCAGCCAGGAACCTTGCTTTTCTGCACAGTCAGCAACTTTATCTCTTCTAGAGCAGTTTTGCAGAGTCTGCTAGCTCAAGTGGGTTCCTCGAACCTTGAGTCAGCCGAGGGAGGGATGATAAAGACTAAAAGAAGCCAACATTAGTAAATCCTTACTTACAGTCAGCTAGAGTACCTCCCAAGGTGATTTCTTTAATCAGATCTTTACTTTCAACCTCGTGAGACAGATGACTGCCCATCGTGATCTCCGGTTCAAAGAAGGAGGCATAACTTGAATAGAAACCGCTAGGACCTAGGCTCGGTTTCTTTGACACTGAAGCACTACTTCTTGATTTCTGCATCTGACCTGTTAATTCCCTTAAGGCCTTGAGTTGGAGGTTGGGAGAGGAGGGTGGGGGCAGGGGAATAGCTACAGAGCTCTGAGACCAAGTCCTGGTCCAAGGATACAACCTTCCACAGTCAAATGCATGACAGAGGCAGGGAGGATGTGGGACAAAAGGAGAAAGTTAAAGAAAAGAAACACCCCGCATCTTCAAAGAGTGAGTTTAGGGCTGTTTTGTGTGCTTAGTGAAGAGGGATAACTGCAGGGCAAATATGCCTTCCTTGGCATTGGCCTTGATGAACAGGTACTGTATATTAGAGAATATGGTGTCTGAGTGTGTGCATGCACATGTGTGGACACTCTTGCTATTTTTCCTCCTTAATCATTTGACAAGGTCTTTGGGTTTTAACCTCTGTACATTTTGTCTAGACACCTGCAAAACAGGGGTGAGGATGATGGCAGTGGTGATGACAATAATATACGGTGTCCTGTTTAATGGTTATGGTTTCACCCCAACTATATGTGTGTGCATTATATATATATAAACACACACACACACATATATGTATTTGCAACATTATTTTGCTGATGTTCTCATAAAGAAGCACAGTGTGTTGCCCTATCCCTTGAATCTCAGCTAGTTTTTAGCTTGTTTTAACCTCCAAATGTGGCGGAAGGAGCAATGTGTGATTCCAGAGTCTCTACTTGTAGAATCCTGTAGCCTTTACCTTTGGCCTTTTATGAAGCTGGACTAACTTCCCATCATGAAAGGGAAGCTGGTATTGTTTACTAGAGGATGAGGGGTCACGAGGTGAGCCTAGATGGCCGGCTCATAGCCAATGCCGAAGGCTAGTCATGCAAATGAGCTGAGTGTTGATCTTAGAGCCCTGCTGACCTCCCGTGCTGAACGCAGCTGCTACAGCGAGCCCAGACGAAGCAGTGGAGGAACCACCTACCTGAGCAGCCCCACTGCAGTCCACTCCAGACCAGTCCACCCCAGTCCAGTCTCTCCCGTTTCATTCTGTGTCATTACACTCACCTCCATTCTATTTTGTTCCAGACTAACCCAAATTTTTCCACTTTCCCCCAAAACTTTAAGCATTTTGTTCAGGTGCTTTTGTCTAACATATAACGGTCACGAAACCTTGTCTTCACTCAAAAACAACACCCCAACCCAGCTCAGTAAAACATCTTCACAAACCAGATGCTGTGTAATAGAACAACTAAGAGAGCTTCAGGTACAATTTCCAACAATTGAGCTCAACTACTTTATGCACGTTCTCCTGATGCTCTTTCTCAAAATTACTCTCAGAGGACATAAATTTTGAACTGGAAGTGACTTGTGTTGCTTTTTAAAGTCTCAGACTCCACTAATGAACTGTGGAGTAGCGCTCCTTTAAGTTGTTTGGTGGGAAGGATGGCTAGATTAGAGTTCAGAATTCTGCATTGGGAGCGTGTTTTTTTTTTTTCTCTCTCACTTCCCAGAACAGAGTGAATATTTTGTCGGAACTTCAAGAAAGCCAGAGGTGAGAAACCGGTAATGTTGGGTGCCCCATCTGGGAGCACATATAAACACTGTAGTTGGCTTCTTTCTAGAAATGGTACCCCCAACGAACCAACCAATGAACCAACCAACCAACAAACCAGTGAACCAACCAAATAACCAACCAAGCAACCAATGAACCAAACAAACAAACAACCAGCCAACCAACCAAAAAAACACCCTCCCAAAATCCTGAAAAAACAAACGAACAACGACAAAACCCTCATCATTGTGCTGCTGCGATCTAAGCTACAAATACTGCTGGGGGACGATCCTGTAAGCTCGGTCATGCAGGGTTAGATTGACCCAACCAGTGGTGTGTCTACAACGGCTGTTTGTTCTGAATATACTTTTGCAGAGCTTGGCCAACTCTTGAACCGATTTCTAGGCTTCATAATGTCAGACATAGGAAGGGTTCTATGCTTTGTGAAGGATGATAGACTATCCTTTTAATGCTGAAAGGCCACCTTCTGGCATTCAGGTAGTTAGGTGTGTGTGCTAGTCTTTATTCCATGGATTTTGTTTGATATACTTATCTTTTTTGTACTGTTATAAATACTTAAGTTCCAATGTGAATGAAATGCTCCTACTAAGTTAATAGTAGAATGTGAGTTTTTGTGGAGGCATACACAGACAAAATAAGGATGTGAGAATCCATTTTCAAAAGTGCAAATATCTCATTTACTTTAGTGGATGAAATGGCTAAGGAGCTGAAGAACTAGGCAGGGCTCCTGAAGTCACGGCTCTCCCATCTCATGTCCTCTTTTCCCACTTTGCAAAGCTAGCAGTCTGAGACCACAATGAGCCAAGAGATGGGCAGAAGTCAAGGTAGGAATAAGGAGCTTAAACTGTGCACCTCTTTTTCCTGTCATAAGCCCCAACCGAATGGAGGGATGGGAGAGGCACAGCTGACCTTCAAAGGCAGATCCAGAGTGCGTGTTCTCAGGATAGAAATTTCTATTAATGGACAGATGTTGAGGGTATTGCTTGAAAGGGATGTAAAGAGTTTCCAAAAAAGCAACCGGGCCTTCCTAACTCCTTTTCATAGGCAAGGGAAGAACTGGGTCAGATGGAAGATTTATGGTAATGGAAAAGTGGAGCCAAAAAAAGTCCCAGGAGCTGTTCAATTGTTCTCATTGTATTTGTTTTGTGATCCATAATGATATATGTGTTGAGTAGCGGAAGACCATATCCAATATTAGGCTCAATCCAATGCAAAAACAATGAGAGATCCAACTAGGTGGATGTCATTTAGATGATATTGGATGTCTTCAGTCTTTAAATTATTTGGGTTGCCTTTTGGCAAAGAACTACACTCTCAAATGAAGCGTAGACTTCTTTGTCTGTGCTTTGGAGGAACTTAGGGCTTTACCCTGGCATGTGCTCTAGCTCTCTGCCATCAAGATATACCTGTGCTCTGCAAACTTGAACTCATCTCTTCTAATTACCATTGCCTACATTATGGTTCAAATCTCCAAGAGGAAAACAAAGCCCAAAAAAATGATTGCTCAAAACAGATAGAGTGTTTGGGTATCACCTACGAGCTCCCAGTACTGCTGTTCATTCTCTTGACCCTTCTGTCACTGTGGGGACTACCAAGATCACAGGTAGGTGACGCACAGGGGATGGTGATGCAGAGGTGCCATGGCTTCTGTTTATCATTATCTTCCCGAGCAATTTGAGGGACTCTGGATCTGTCACTGTTTTGTCATTCTTGCCCCTTAGAACACAATGGTTCGGAACCTCCAAATACTGGTCTCAGCATTTATTTACTTCTTTCAGGCTAGGTTCAAGACCACGAACCCTGACTTTGGTCCCCAAAAGGCTAATCTACCAGAATACTGATTACCGGGACAGCACAACCAAGCCCAGTTAGCTCCATCTCATCAAGATGCAGCGATTTCAAAGTTTTCCTCATTCTGCCAAATCTGTTTGTGTACAATTAGCAGTTTAGACACAAAATGACCGATTTCTTAGTGCATTGTGGCATTTTGAACACAGAGAGTCTTTTCAAGGAAAGGGTTTTCTGGGACCACTCACAACCGTTACCGCCCGCCTCCTTTTACCTCTGTGGTGGTGCTGAAGGAAGGCGGAGTAGTTGATGGACTCCAGGATGTGACTGTAACCCCCATCGTCGTGTGCAGACTGGGGAGAGCTCTCTTGGGGCTGCTTGGCCTGTAGGTCTCTGCAGTAGTACTCGTGAGGAATGTCTCTGTGGTGTTCCTAATGGGTTCGGGGCTGTATGGGACTGTGTGGAACGTTGTGAGGATCTGAGGTGTAGCGGAGTTCCTAGTAATCCGCACCGAGACTTCTGTCCCCAGGCCAGCTGAGGGGAAGAAAGGACGGGGCAAACATCATTCTCACATCATATAATAATTTTACAGGAATTCTTCATATAAAACGATTTTTCTTTGCGATAGGCCTTCACATGGTTCAGAACGATCTTGAGTTTGCTATATAGCAGCGGACACTGAACTCCTGATCATTTTGCCTCCACTTTCTAAGTGTTGATATTTATTACCTGTGTGGACCACCATGCCTGATATATACAGTGCTAGGGGTCGAACCCAGGGCTTTCTGTAGGCTAGGCAAGGCGAGGACTTTTTTTACATAGTAAAAGAAGGTCCCTTCAATAAGGAGCATGTGGATAAGTTTAGTTGTATAAAAAAGCCAAGATTTCCTCAGTGTGGAAAAATGTCCATTTGCCCTTTCCAGTACACCCATCCTTGATCCATCTGCCAGTTTTACATGGCGGAGGCAGAATTATGAAAATCTGCTGTATAAAGAAAGGCCAGTTCTGCATAGAAGACAGAGTTCAATTCATGCATGCTATGGATATCTAGATGACTGCATTGGTCTCAGGAGTAGTCTGCGAGTTTCCAGAGATCTACCCACTCTTCTGATCATATGAAATTCATCTTACAGCAGTGCTAGGGAACAGTTACAGCTTTTATCAGCTTCCCAAAGGAGTTGATATAACAGTTTTGAGAATCACTGTTACCGATTTGCCTAACTACATCATGAAGGGTGGTGGCTCCTCGTTGGGGGAGGGGTTAATGATATTTATTTATTTTTTTAACCATAATACAAACATTTATGATAAGAACATTAGTGGTGTTAATTTATTTTAACTAATATATAAAAACATAAAATTATATATTAATGGAGTGTTAGTGCTGTTTACGTTTCTGCATTCAGTATATAATGTTTAAATCAGATCATAGACATTTATCTCCTCAAACATCTTTTTAAATTTCATGCTGTAATTATTTAGAATCTCCTTCTAGCTTTTTGAGATATGTAGTATGCTCCTATTTACTGCTGACTGTCAAACAGCACATCAAAACGTCTCCTGTCTAACCATGACATACTGTCTGCGGATGGGGTGTGTCTTTAATCCTGTGAGGCTTCAATCTCGAGACTGGTGTATTTTCTTTTCTTTTCTTTCTTTTCTTCTTCCTTCCTCTATTCTTTTCCTCTTTTTTTTTTTTTTTTTT
>JAQHUG010000221.1:2389158-2405372 GCA_028555095.1 Dicrostonyx torquatus | reverse complement strand
AAAGTTAAATAAACCATAAAAATATTAAAAAAGAATTATATGCTATACCATATACTTAATATTTATCTTAATACACTTAAAATTTATCTGAAATTCAAATGCAAGTGGGCATTCATGTGTATTGTCTGCAACTTTCCTTCTATGTCTACTCAATCTACACTTTGATAGTTTCACACTTTGATAGCTTTCTGGGTGCTTCTTTCTGTATATTTCATTTTTTTCTCCCACATCATTTAGCACTGTCCCTGTCTGTGTGTCATGGTTATAAACTTAGCACACAGGTGAGCAATTAAACTCAAGGTGTTTTCTGATGTCAAACTCAACCATGGTTCTACCTGAGAGTTTGGCACAACCGTCTTAAGAAGCAGCCTTAATTTCTCAGTCTTGATTTCAGAGTCTAGAGTTTAGACGTCTCCCTCAAAAGTGCCTGCCAGTGTAGGGATGCAAAGTGGATGGAGGCCAGTATCTCTGTTGCTTTCAGCTTTGCCCGATGCTGATTCTCTCAGTTAAGGACCACGTAATACAGTTTCAGTTCCCAGGCCCTTTTTAGAAAGTAATGACGGGGTTAGGGCCCAAATCAAGCTTCCGAGTACCTAGTATGCAACCGCATTCTTGTATGCCAGGCTGTGCTTCCTTCACTAAAAAATAGCTGGCGAGTTTTTATTGTAAGACCTTAAAAAAAGTAAACCAATGTGCATATCATTGGAGGAAAGTAGAATCGCCAGAGAAACGATCAGACGTTCTGGAGATTTGGGCTGCAAATCTCATTGTTGATGTGACCATTGCATACAGTTTTTGGCTTCTATTTGGAGAAAGATCTCAGTCTTCCGCTGCAATCAACTTTAATCATCCTCATATATTTTTAAACTAACACAGACCAAACATACCACTTTTCCATTTGAGGCCACCTTCTCCCTATCTCCTCCCCACCTTTTTTTTTTTTTTTTTTTTTTTTGCCAAAGAAACAAATCTGGTATCTCTGTATTTCATGTCTGTGTTTTTGACTTTTTCCATTTAGCAGCTAGAGAAATTTTAGCCTGAACTTCCAATTTCTATGTTTTGCAGACTTTAAAGCAGAGGCTTGCCAAGAGAGTTGGTGTCAAGGCCACCTTTGAAGTCTGATGGTTGCAGCCTCACTCTAGAAACTGCAATTTGGTGTGGGTCCCAGACTCTGCCTCTCTAAGGTTCTCTGGGTGACTGTAGTCTACAGTTTTAACCATATACACACTATGAACCTGATAATCTTCCCCTCTTCTCCCTCTGCTCCTCCCTGGCCCCCCTCTCCTTTCTCTGACCGGGTCTCATGTGGCTGAGGCTGCCATGCACTCCCACCCCGTTCTTCCACATCCCAAGATTAAAGGTATCACAAACCAGCAATTGTGATCACTTCCCATGTGGGTACTGGAAATTTATAAAATAGTTGGGAAGAAAGACAATTCTTGTTATAGATATGCAAGATTTTCAAAGTTAAGCTCATTTTTCTATTGCTGGCTGAGCTCTTGTTGGAATAGACATGGAATTATTCTAAAAACAAATCTTTTGGTGTTTTGGTGTCTATTCTAATCATCTTGGAAGTGTGCAGACATTTCACAATTCACTCAAGAGGAAGATGTTTTGACGGTGGCAAGGACAATGGAACAATATGTTAAAGCTAGTTTTAGTGTTTTTATTGTGCCATTGCTGCTGCATGGTTTCCACATTATAGCAAAATTCTTCCTAGGACATAATTCAAAACCTGCGGGGCATCCTGTATTCAATTGGAACATTTTCACACTGAGATTGTTACTAGCTTTCAGTGAGACCAAGGTCACCTGTAAGATGATAAGATATGTGTTGACTTCACCAGGTCAAGACCATCTTTGAACACATTCCTAAAGGGCAAGAAGCTAACAATCAGACTCAAAAATCATCATTAACAGAGATATAAGATTTTTGTATAGCTGGGTGGTAGTGGTGCACATCTTTAATCCCAGCACTCAAGAGGCAGAGGCAGGTGGATCTCTGTGAGTTCGAGACCAGCCTGGTCTACAGAGTGAGTTCCAGGGCTGCCTCCGGAGCTGCTACTGAGAAACCGAATCTCAAAACAAAAAATAATAAAAAAAAAAGATTTTTGTATAACGATAAGGACAATAAACAAATTAGTTTCTCTTAACATCATTCTTGTGGCAAGAAATTTTAATTGTATTAGTTTTTTTTACTCTGTAGAAAAATGTCAAATGTAATAAAATATAACACATATATTAAAAGTGAGTAAATTATGTGGAAGAGCTAACAACGAATCTGAAGGTAAGGGAGAGGCGATGCACACGCATACACAATCCAGACAGTACTGGGCTCCATAAGGGTGAACGGAGCAAAGAGGGGAATTAGAGTGGATTAGGAAGACATGACCAAGATGACTAGCATATCAGAAAGGGTAGTGAGCGAAATAAAGGGCACACTTAAAAACACATGACCAAATTCCTTTATAAATACCCAAGGGGAAATAGACTAAAATTAATAAATCAAAACTCATACCAACACACAGTAGAGTTAAATACCAAGGCAGAGAAGAGCAATTAATATGAAATGGAAAAGGAAATATGAATGGACTCAAAGGGATACTTTTCAGTAGCCAGATATTGACAAGTTCTGGGTAGGGTTATGGGTTGCACTATGAGCCTTGTTTTTCTAGTTTAAATGAGATAGGTTAATGTTTGGGAAATCGTGCTCTTGTTGCCATCTTGATGACTCAGAGTGGTAGCTTTAGAGCCCTGTTTTTTGTTTTTGTTGTTGTTGTTTTTGTTTTTAAAGCTTTAAAACAGTGATTTGAAAAATAATTGTTTTCATGGTGGTTCAAGTGGTTGTTCCACATCTGTAATCTCTACACTTGGGAAGCAGGGCACCCTGTGGGACCCACAGTTTGTGAGTTTTAGGTCAGTGTATGGGCTACACAGTAAGACCTCCTCTCAAAAGCACCAAGGCCTTGCAGGCAGCATGGAGGTAAACACCTGCCTTGCCTGATTTGAGGTGAGAGATGGGTCTCCCTTTCCATGGGTAAGAGTAAAAATATTGCTGGGGGGGTGGGGTGGTGCACGCCTTTAATCCCAGCTCTGCCTCTTGGGAGGCAGAGGCAGGAGGATCTCTGTGAGCTTGAGGCCAGTCTGGTCTACAGATAGAGAGAGAGAGTTCCAGAGCTACATATAAAAACTCTGTCTCAGAAAATAAGAAATACAAAAAGATTACAATTTGTTATATTTAGCATGGTTCTGGGTCACTCAGGACAGACCTTGACAAATCAACCACAGGGACGAAACTGTACAGATTGCTCTGTGTGCTGTATATGTTCCGACTAAGTTGAATTTTCTAATAGACTACTGTATTTTTACTCTCTTTGCACAGTCAGAATTGATAGAATTGAGACCACAAACCTCAATGACTGTTGCAGAAGAGCCCTCAACTAGTATCTAATTATGTACTTGCTTGGCATTTGCCTGAGAGACAGAACACTGCTTAAAGATTACCAAGGTAGAAAATCTCAATTCAGTCTCAGAGGTGGGTAACAAGGAAAAGGTTTTAGTTATAGTGGATGCTGATCCCCAAGAAGGACTGTGACACATGATAGTGTTGTGTCAGTACAGGTCCATAGCTCCTGACTCCAGATCTTGAGGCCGTTGTAGATAAAGGAAGGTGGGAAGAGATCTTGGGAATCTGTGTTTTCAGTAGCTCTGCCTTTCCCTCATGGCTTTGTCAAGCAGCCAGCTAAATGGATAGGTACTGGGAGGCACTGGGAAGAATTGGGGTACTACTGGAAAGGACTGGGAATCATTAGGTCAGCATAGGGAGTACTGGGAAGCACTGGATCAGCACTGGGAAGTACTGAGAAGCACTGGACTGAATGGGATCTGCCCTGGGAGGCACTGGATCAACACTGGGAAGAACTGGGGAGTACTGGGAACCCTTGGGTCAGCAAGGGAAGTAACGGGAAGCACTAAGCAGCACACATATAAGGGATGTATACTAGACATGAAGTTAACTTGATTTAGGACAACTTATTATAACCTGATGAACTTCAGTCTATTTACTGTGAAGATTCATTTCTAAGTGATTATCCCAGTGTTCTTTAAGGCTCTTTCATGCCTAGTGTATTGCGATTTTGCAAGTTTTATCTTTCATGACTCCTTGAGCCAACGTCTGATGGAAGAGCAGAGCCACCATGAATACAGCCAACCTCAAGGGAAGATGAAAACGCATATATATTCCACAAATATTCCTACTTAGGACAATTATGTACTAAACCAGGAATGTGTGTGTGCATATACAACTTTTTATGCACATCTATTATCTGGGGACACTAATTGTCAACAATTAGAAAAAATTATGACTACTTACTGGCTTTGACTGTATCAAAAAAAAGTATGTTCCCTTTGAATTATGTGAGCACCAACAAGAGACAGTTTTGAAGCATGGCCTAGTATCATCCCTGCTTTTTGATGCTCCTTCCTATGTCCTAAATCTCCTTCTCATTAGAGGATAGAAGTTTCTAGATCAGTAGAATCTAATTTTCTGACTGTTGACTTTAGTCATTACATGTGTACATAGGCCTGGATGTATATTTCAACACCTAGTAGGGTTTGATCATAGTGTCTGGCACAAAAGGGAGACTCAAGAAGCAGTTTTTGACCTGAGAAGATGGCTCAGTGGGTATGAAAACTGAGTTCAGATCCCCAGGACCTGAAGGGTGCAGGTTCAATAGCACAAGTCTCTCCTACGGGGAGATGAGAGGTGGAGACAGGAGAATGTGCAGAGATTTGTAGACTACCTAGTGTGCTGTATAAAGCGGTGAACAAAAAAATTGTTTCAAATAAGATGGACATCGAGGCCTAAGACCCATGATTGTCCTCTGACCTTTCTATATGCAAGAAGTGGCACTCACACAAGATCTCACACACACAAGTGCATGCACACATGCATTTTAAAGTCTAGGTACAAGAAAAGAAGGGAAAGGAAACAACAGAAGCAGAGAAGTTGCTGACTTTAATGAGGATAATGAAGTTTTCCATTGTTGGGTACCACTTAGTATACGTCTGTCTGTGAATGTATGTGTTCTACAGAGGAGACAGATTGGAGCACATGGCTCTCCCTGGGCTTTGCGAAGACCAGAATGACTTTCAGAACTCATTCAGCATCACTCACCTTGCTTTGCACAGAGGTTTTTGCTGATCAGCTTCCCTTCCTTGTTGGTGTCTAATTTCATCCAGCTATCGAGGTATTTACTAATCTTCTTGACCACTACCTTGCGGTTTTGTTTCTTGAGAAAGAGAGAGGTATTTTCCACCTCAAGGAAGCCTTCCTGGCCATGGCAAGTCCATCGGGGTGCCTGGGCACAGGGAGTGGAGACTGCTGGTCGGAAAGGACCCCTGGAGGAGTTGGAGATGCCCAGACATGATCCAGACTTAATGTGAAGGAGCTTCCCATCCTCAGTCGACAGCCACTGCTGGTTCTGGCTGGTGCCATTGCATGAGCTCATAACCACTTTCTGATTTATGGAAAGACACTGCTGTTTACGGACATGGACTATCTGGAACCCCTCTGGAAGATGAGAGACTTATGAAGTACCATGGAAAGGCCATTAAGTAGCAAAACCACCTGCCCACATCCTAACTGAATTAAAAATAACAGGCTTACTTATATTTTGATCTCTCTAGCATTGCAAATACATAGTCTCAGACTTAGCTCACATGACTTAAAATCCTAAGGCAAACAAACAACAACAACACTCTTTCCCCACAAACCCAATCAACAAACCAACCAAGAACATCCCCCAAACTCAACCAAACAACTAAGTAACCAAAAACACCCTCTTAAACTAACCAATGAACCCACCAAAAAAAAAAAAAAAGCAAAAAACCAGAACCAACAAAAGAGTATCGAAACATTACATATAGCACTCCCCTGTCACAATTCTGTATGATTTAGTGAGGACATATGCCCACTGGAAATATGAAAGGGATCTTGGAAAAGAAACAAAGTCATCCAAGGACTATGGCTTTTCCTTGGAAGAGGAAAGACAAACACAGAGAATAATGTGTGCATTACGAAAGTCAATGACAGAGCTTGGTCCCCTTTAACCATTTGGTCCTCTTCCTATCATAGCCCTGTTCCATTATATAAGAGTGAGATGCTTCCTTCTCAGTCCCTATGTTCCCAAAATAAATAAATACTTGTTTACGAGTTGTATAGTCTGAATAAACGCTTTAAAAAATTGGGTACATTTATTAAAAGATAAAAATACAATGGAATTTCCCATCTTTCGACGCATAAGTTATGGCTGATAGCCAACAACTTAAGTATTGATTACCTGAGGCTATGTCCCTGCAGCCCTGCAGATAAGCATCGATTTGGTGATAATGTGTATAGTTTCCCATCAAATATCAACATATTTAAAAAACATCAGCATTTCCTGAAGACTAAATGCCCACTTTTAAAACATTCACAGTAAAATACTCAGGCTCAGAAACCACTTTCAACCTAAGCCACCTAGCTTTTCCATGGAGATATTTACTCCTTCCAAATAAAGCACATTTCCTCACTCTCTTGAATCATATTCATTATGTATGTGTTTTTCTTTAACAGAAGAGAAAGCAAAAGTATAACTTGATGGGAAAAAAATTCCAGAGAATTCTATAGATCGTTACATATAAATAATGAAAGATGTTTGCTCAGGGCTCCTCACTCTGAGGCCCATTCTTCCAGGAGCTGAGCTGTCCAGGGCACTTGGTAAATACTTATTTTCTTCTGGAGAGAATTCTCAGCAGTGTGGCCAGAGCTGTCTCCTTTAATCCTCCCTCCCCATCGTCTCTGGCTACACTGCCATGGAGACCTGGCTCCGATTCTGGCTTATTTCAGACACTTCTCAAAAGGCTACCAGCCTCTTCGGCTAACGTTGAGAGAGATGACACCTCAGGAAACTGAGGCAGACCCACTCACCCAAGCTCCCGAGGATCAGGCAGGTTAGAATCGCCATGTAAAATTCAGCCTCCATTTTCCACTTAAACAACGGTTCATGCTTCGCTTGGGGGAAAAAAATTCCTCCCAGATAAGAGAGGCAAAGAGGAGGAAGGAAATGTGCTTCACGGAGAGGGGAAAAGTCAGTGACACACTTCCTCCAATTGAATTGTTTGGGGGAAGTTTTACACCAGTGTCCTTCTGTCTGTTTCCTTAGAAAGAAGGTATAATGATCATCTCTTTTTAAAATGTAGACCCAGCCCCCAGGAGCCAGAATACACCCCAGAGCGTCTTCCCCTGCACATGAGTACTTCTTAACCTCAAGGCAGAGGAAGAGAATCGTAATGTCAGATAATTGAGTCTTCCTACGCCACTGCCTTCTTTTCAGGTGATATGATTCTGTCCAATATACGTAAGCCATGCAATTTATGGGGGTCTGTGACAAGTGCTAGAAAGACATAAACACGTACTGTTTGTATAATGAGACGCTGGCGTCTATGAGGGAAACCACATAATGATGGCACTTCCAGATCATTATCTCTCCAGTGATTATAAGAACGCCTTTGAGAGAGGCAACTCTCTGCCTGGGAGAAGGAAAAGACTGAAATTAAATCCATCATAGTACCTACTTCAGTTTACCCACACGATGGCTGTTTTCCAAATGGGGGTAAGAAAAGAATACACGCTGCTCAGTACTTTGTGTTAGGAGCCGTTTATTGGTATGAAAGAATATCAACATTCATTAGGCGAGCCCAACATCTCACGTTTGCTGGGGGTAGTTGTCTTGCCTTCCTTTGTCTCTTGAGAACTGAAAGCTTTTAGAAATATAAGGGCGTGCGTGACAGCATCCTTGGAAGAAATTCTGGGAATGAGACAGGTTGGAGCATCCCCCCAAGGCACCTGCCTAAAATTGGGAGAGAGAGACTAGATGACAGCATATCCAAAAATCCCTTCTTCGAAGAAGAGAAAGGAGTGTTTAAAATTATTGATACTTTAGAGTTGCTATAAATTTGTTGATCCCCTTGAGAAAGCAAAACAAGTCACAATGTAGAAATATAGTGGGTAGAGTTGTAGAACAAGAGCCAACTCTGTGCCTAATAATAGAATATATATATGCATACAAACATACATATATATGTATATATGTATCCAATGACAGTCATTGTGCTCTGTAATTGATTCATAGGAGGTACTATAAATACACATTTAATAGATATTATCAAGACACACTTCCATATAAAATACTCACTGCATTTGATTTTTTTTTTTCAAAAACAAAAACATAGTTGTTAAAAATCTGTTACTGATCATTTGCAACTTTAGCAGCAAGATTCTGGTAACTGAGATAGGTAATAGCACTTTAACCGGGACAGGTGAATAGCTGGCCGTCCACTCACAAGACAGACTTGATGAACATGAAAGCATCTAAACACACGAGAACGATGTCTCCAGCAGCTCCTCCTGTCGTCACAATGACAGTCACTGAGTAGTACACACATAGATTCCGTGTGGCAGATAATCAGCACAGACAAACAAAGTCCACCTTAGGCTGTGAGAAATTATCATACCACCGTCAGCATAGGACCTTCAAAATAATTTTGGGGGATGCTTACAAATGCATTCCTATACACAAAGGGCTGGCAAACTTTTATGTTGCCAGGTCTCCCACAGTCCACGGCTCAGGTTGGTTTTAGAGCCTCCTCATCCGCTGCAGGGGGCTCCTTCTAGGAGCCTTAAGCAGGTGATTTCATTAATCACCCGTGAGAGATTGACACTTTGGTGAATCTTCACGGAATCACTGGACAGTTTCTGGTGGAAGTCTGCTCTCGTAGAGGCACAGGGCGTGGTGCACAAACTCATACTGCTCACTGGTTTGGACCATGCCACCCCTGCACGGAAGAGATCATAAAATAACTCAGTATGCCTGGCACCTTATCATACCATAACCTAGACATGACACCAGAACTAGAATGTTATGCCAAACATGCAAAATAGATGATCTTACTTTTTTTGGTAACCCTTCTTACCTGTGTCTAAACATCATGTCAATGCAGTCATATGATTTGCAACAATGTCATATCATGATGCATTACTCATAGGTTAGTGATAATGACAACACTGGTATAAACCAGCCAACCCTCTGATAGCTATAATTACTCTGTACATCCCCTGATAATGAAGAATGATGACAAATGACTTTGTTATTAGTATTGCTATTTACTATTTTTCTTGGTGTTACTTAGCTTATACACCTACTTCAGTTTTAAAAGTTGGCTGCAAAACTGTATGTCACGTTAGGCTGGCAGCCATGGCACCATACCGTAGTTACTATACCGCTTGACTGCACTGTCTTCTCTTGGGTATTCATTGGTTCCTGACAGCTTTGGGAGAAGCAGGAAATGTTGTACATGTATTGTATCATCTTGGTGTGTGGTAGGCTGTGTTATCTGGGTTTGTACACATGTACTATATAGTGTTTATACAACAATATTGTTGTCTGATGACACATTCTCCAGAACATCTCTCCATCATTTAGCAATGCATGGATCATGCTTTCTCTCTCTTTCCCCTTTACATACATGTGTGGGCACACATACATATGTATGGGCACACATACATATGTATATATATATATAATATAATATATATATGGGTCAATATAATGCCATGCACTCTAGGCACCTGATTTTTTATTTTAGTGTTTTGAGACAGGATCTCCTATAACTGAGGCTGGTATTCAACTCACTCTGTGGTAGAGGATGACTTTGAACTTGATCCTGCTGCCTTCTGGAAGTGCTGTTACCAGAGCAGAGACAGAACCTTACAGTTGAATACTTGGACTCTGGAATGAATCAGGCTGTCTAACTCCAACACTTCCTGTGCTAATTTTTACCTGTGGGATGCACACAACTTCCTTAAAAGCGTTTGGCCTCAGTCCCCTCTTCTGTTAAAGCCAGGCACTGGCTAAGGGTCAAAGTAATTCTTAGTATTCAACTCACAGCAGCTGGAGCAGAGGTTTTAGTTTGGTGGACCCTTACCATCCACCTTCTGTTAAAATGCATTATGCATTTGGGCTAAAGTGATGGAAGCGGGTTAACAAAGCCCAGCCGCGCAGTGATCTATTGCTCTTCCTACAATGAGAGACCTCCTGGGAAGTGCTTTATTTAAGGCTGATAGGGCACCGAGCAGCCTTTGGGTGTGCTAGGCATCTAAACACAATAGTGGGTGGATCCTTCAGCTGACTGGAAACTGGGAATTGACTCTTGCTTTTCCTCTTTGCCAGGGCCATTGTCACTACCAGCTGTTCAGCATTCCCAATGTCATAGATTGGAAGAAGGCAGCTTCTTTGGGAGAAAAGTCCCTAGTTCTCATTATATTTTGATATACACAATACTTTTTTCACATTTTCTCCTAGGGTGATGGTCCTTTAACTTGATAAACTGTCAAACCTTAATACAAAAGTTACCTATTCTTTATTTCACTAAGTAAGAGTTCTCAGTAGAGTAATTATCTGAACTTTTGTAATCTCTCTGTAACGCTTTAGCCACACAGCAAATCCTATTTCAGCTTTAGTCTTGGTTCTAAGGAGTTCTTTTCTTTCTAGTGGTGTTTGGCGCTACTCAAACCAATTTTTCCATCACGTAGGCCATCCCAACTTGAAGACGTGATGGGTTGTTTGCACTGTCACATGACTTTGGTGAATGACAACTGAAACTGCCCTTGTATGTGTGCCTGTCAAACTACTAAACACTACACCCTCTGAGCTAGGCAGTGGTTCCTCAGGCAGGCTTGACACGGTGCCAAAACCACGTGCTGGCAAGAAGTGAAGAGGCGATTTCAGTTTCCAGTGTTAGCAATTTCCTTGTAGGAATAGTACCACAGTCTTTTCCAGTACAGCTGCACGTTCTGTTGACCGAGCAAGGACTGGTCAGAAGGTGGCAACAGAAGCGCCAGCTGAGAGAAACATCACACTCTTTTCCTAGTTGTAGGATGACAACTGGGAACATTTGAAAAAAAAAAAAACCATAGCAGGTATTCAGGAGATGCTGGTCTGGCCTGCACAGCTTGGGAGAGGTAGCCACAGCAAATATGAGGGCAGCTGTAGGGCACTGAGAGGTGCCTCCCTTCCTTTGACATTTTCTCAGAGAGTCGACACTCCTACGTCAAGCTGCAGGCTGCAAGTGGAACCTCTGTGTGCACTGCCTCTCTTGGGCTCTGGCCTGCGAACCTTCTGTGACTATTTACCTCGTCTTGAGGCAAGATCTTCCCTTTCTTAGCTGTTCCGTTCAGCAATGGCAGTTGCATGGCCGACTGGTGGACCAGTGGCGTCACGGTTTGGGTCTTAGTCATTGTCTCACCATGAAGTGGCTCAGCAGTATACAAGCACGGTTGGAACAGATTTGCTGCAATTAGGGTCTATCAAGTGTAACAGATTGGGTTAATTAGGTCAAGGTTGCTGCTGCCAGTGAAGGTGGGGAAGATGGGAACACACAGCGCACACTGGCAAAAGTCTTGTGGATCTAAGAGCTCCAGGAAGACACGGGAAACGTGTTGGTATTTTCCATTTCTTTCGGAAAATAAGAAGAAAAGGAGTAGCATCAGAGGGGCCCTCAAAGATCAGTCATCAGAATTACTGGCAAGAGCTTGTTTCTCCATAGGCCAGGCTGTCAGCCAGCTTCTGGAATGCTCACAGACAGAGAAAAGTTTAGAGGCAGGCTTCCGAAAACATCAAAATGAATTTCTCTCTCTCTAACGTCCTCACCCTATTGGTCAACTGAAATAACCCCAGTAGGTCTCAAGATTCCTCTTGTAGTCACACAATGGTTCTCTAAGTGATGAAAACAACCATCTACGTCCCGTAATCTTTCTTCTCCAGACTAAACATCCTGTGGTTACTCAACATTTCTGTGTAGCCCGGTTTCCCTGTCGCCCACAGGCGGCATCTCCCACCTCTACAGGCGATTTTATGAACCTTCCTACAGTGCTGGGTCTATACCTAGTGAGCAAGCATCTTTTCTCCCTTAGCCACACACTGGAGGCATTGCGGGTCCATCAGCAAGTGAGGCCACTGGGCCCGCAGGTGCTTGATACTCAGCAAGCCTCTTACGGCATTAGGTTAATTAAAAGTCAGCAGGACTGTCTTGAGTGTGAAAGTTACAGGACTTTCCCCCTTATCCTGTATAGAAGCTATTGAAAATTTGAAATTAAACTCAGGAACTTACACTTGTTCCTGTTCATTTCAATCTGTTAGTTCTGAGCGCGACGTTCTTGCACACCGAATCATCATTATTAGCACTCAGTATACAACTGCTGCATTTCTCAGTTCCAGTATTGAACCTTCCCGGCACTCAACAAGCAGGCCTTGCATCTCATCAAAGTCATTTATTTAAAACAAAACGAGACAACAACAGCAAATAGAAATGACAGGATCAAAATAAGACGGCGTCTTTATGACGAATAACTTGATATATGTACTTTTTAATCTCATCGCGACATTGTTTCAGGTTAAGTTCTAAGTTTTTTTTTTCAGGTGGAGTAGGTCAGGAATTTCATATTTGCTACGGTGAAAAACACGCAGCAGCTCTTGCATCAAGTAGGCACTTAACGAGTCCTGAGGCAAGTAGGTAATGTAGCATGCGAATAGTCTGGGCCTTGATACTTTTTGTTCTGTGAAAATACGTAAACCACGGGCTAAAACAAAGCAAAGGTTTCCCAGGTTACATTCATTGGAGAACGGTTAAAATTTGAGAACTCGTCACAATCATCTTGGGAAATATTTAAGAAATATTTCACAGAATATATTGGTATATAAAATATTCTATTGACCTTTATATGAATGTAAAAACTAGGATTGATTAATTAATTAGTTAATAAATTAATATAACTTTCAGGCTGGATTCTGTTCTAGGAAAAAAACCATTTTTTCTTTTGTAAGCTGGTAATGGGAAACAAAACATAAACAGACCCAGGAAACTAGTACAACGTACAAAATATTTTTTGTGAACTGTTTTGAAAAACCAAAAAAAAATTTTTTTCTGGAAAAAATGAATACAGCTATGTGGATGATGGGATCTTCACAGTGATTCCTCCGCAATCCCAGTTTAGCAAAATTGATCCTAGCTAATTGATTCAGTCAGATGGGGGTCTATGGATTTTCAGAAATCTAAATCTACGCTACAGAAACAAGCAGTTCCTCATGGGAACCGGTTCTCGAAAGCAGAGCCCGGATTCTCTGATCTATTACTTTGAAAACAGCCGTCATCAAACAGCACCAAACAGAACTCAAAGGCATCATCCCACCGCTGTTCTAACAAGATCTCTCACCTCCAGCAGGTCATAGTTCCAACAGAGTACAAGGTTTTATAAAAGAGTTCCACAATGGACCCAAGTCTTAGGAGATTAGGGCGCACAGGGTCCCAAAGTGTCACAGAATCATCGTCTGGCTAATTACAAGAAGGCCAGAAATTAGCACTGTTGCTTAGCTATCATTGAACTGAAGAATTCTCTTTAGGTGCAAATTCGGGTTTCACAAACCACTGCCTACTAAGAAGTTACAATTTCTGTCTACTATTAAGTAGGTATTAACCAAAACATAATGAAATTATCTAGGCCTACAGGTCTGTGATCTTAGCACTTGGTAGGTGTGGGGGGGGGGATCAGGAGTTCAAGGTCACCCACGACACCTGGCTTTTTGACTGTCTCAAAAAACAAAAGGGGAGCGGGGAGTAAAATGAAAACAGCAAGAGAGCCTCAGCTTGACAGTGTCTGAAAAGGTCTGGAATGTCAAGGTGTCAAGTTCATTGCAAATGGAATCTAAGTAAGCTAAGAGGCCAGAACAAAGCAAAGGCCAAGACAGCACACACTGTTGTCAAGACAAATTCTGTCTCCATTACCAAATGGATGATTGACCTTATCATGTCATCTCTGCAGTGCTCAGCTGTTTTTTGTTTTTTGGTTTTTTTTCATATACAAAACCAGTGAGGAGGCCACATGGCAGTTGTACCTGCTAAGCGCCGCTGTGAGGAGCAGCTGGGACAATCCATTTCAAACGCTTCCGGTAAAGCTAAGCTGCTGTGGACACTATAGACATAGTATCCTCTGTTCAGACAGGGCTAGTGATAAAGCTCTGGGGTGAATTCTCTGTCTGCCCTGCAGGGCTGAGAGCAAGCCTGGCCAAGGATGACGTGGTCCAAGTTGGGCAAGTCTGGATGGAAATGACCCAAATGTGTTTCTAAACAACAAGGCAGCTATAGAAGAGGCAGTTGGTACAATGGGAAGCAGGGGGCTAGGAGCCTGGCAGATATCAGTGTCCTCGCTTTTAAACCTACCGGCTTTGTGATTTAATTAATTAAATTTTATTGCTGTCATTTTAAGACAGCATCTCGCTAAATCGCCCCCGGTTTGGCTTAAACTCCTGCAATCCTCCGGCCACAGGAGAACATCACCACTCCAGAGAGCTCTGAGGTTTTTATACAGGTCACTTATCTCCTCCCCCGCAACCTGGATTTTCCCATCTATAAAATCATATGACTGACAGCCGTCATCTCACTGTGAACATTAATCACGCCAGAGCACATGGCTGTCCAGCTGCAGGACAGTCACAGAAAGTCCCTGGTTCCCAGTGGCATCAGGGAAGGAGGAGGTGAGCTGATCAAGAGTCCCTGGCAGTTTCAGCTGTCACTAGGGCAGCCATGTTTTTAGGGGCTCTTCATATTGGTGCTGTGTGGGAGGGTTTGTCTGTAAGAAATTTTCCACTGTTCATGCCCACAAAAGAGCTTGCAAGACACTGGCCTGGCAAGTGAATCTATCACCTAATAAGGCTTCAGGTTTCCCAGGGTTTAATAGATAATAAATAATTCACAAATGCTTAACACAGAGGCTGCTGATGCATAAGTACTAAATAATTGATGCATAACTTTCGTCTTTGAATCAGTGTACTGGCAACACTATACCTGGGTTGATCTCTATACCTCATTGCTTGGCACGGTCGTGGTTCTCTTCCAAGCCATGGTGAGGTTCTGGTGATTCCCTCTTGGAAGGTCTGGGTTTGCAGTCTAGATTATTAGTCTATCCTGTTTATGTCCTACTCTGTGCTCTGGAAACAAAGCCGCCCCCCTTATTGTAAAGGTTCTGTCGGTTCTATTTTCCTTGTGGCCGTAGAAAAGGAAGACAGTTAACCAGGTCACAGAGCTGCAGATACGCTCCCCTTTCTAGACATGCCAGCCAGATATCTCGTCTCATTAGTACCGCCAAGCCCAGAAACCAGTGGCAGCTCCTTCCCGTGCAGGGAAGCACGTACCTGTGCCAGCTGGGGCTCGACTCAAGTTAGAAGAGGGAAAAATGTAAGACTCCCTGCCCACGCTTTGTAAGCAAAATAGTATTTTGGAAAAAAACCAAAGAAAGACAAAAACTCTCAGAGCCTCCCAGATGTCCAGGGAGAGAGTTTTAACATTTTACCATGTTAAAGTTGTGACCTTTTGTGACTGTTCGCACACACACACACACACACACACACACACACACACACACACACACACAGCTATAACCTTTCCTGCTGCACCACCCAGCCAGTATCCGGTCTAATCAGTAGACAGAAGGAATTCTGCAGGGGTGACTCACTTCTGGGCTAACAATGGAACTCTCGATCCTTTGCTTTTTATTATTTTCAAATCTGGAATTCTTTTGGTAAGGTTTGGTACAGTAAATTTAGAACAAAAGGTGTAGACATTAATGCGCCTCATGGGTAAAGCTCCGACGGCTTTGGCATGAGTCAAGCCAGGCCGAGCCTGCTGTCCCGGTGCAAGGCCCAGCTGCGAGGTGTGCCAGACCTTCCACCAAAAGTTCCCCCAGATCTTTAGCAGATGTCCTATCAAAAAAGGAGAATTTAGAAGGGTGGGGTAGTGCAAGTCTGTGATCCAAAACACTTAAAGGAGGAGGCCAGAGGATTAGGCCTTGGTCACTAAGACCCTTTTTAAAGAAAACAAAACAAAGCCAGGGGTGGTGGCTCCAGCTTTTAATCTCAGCATCCAGAGACGGAGGCAGGCAGACCTCAGTGAGTTCAAGGCCAGCCTGGTCTTTGTAGGGAGTTCCAGGAAAGACAGAGCTACATAATAGAGAGACCCTTTCTCAAAAGCAAAGCAAATTAAAAACAACAGAAAGCAGAGAACTAAAATATAACCATGGCTGATACTGAACAGGCATTTTGTGGTGTGTGTGTGTGTGTGTGT
>JAQHUG010000221.1:2373365-2388973 GCA_028555095.1 Dicrostonyx torquatus | reverse complement strand
TGTGTGTGTGTGTATGTGTGTGTATGTGTATGTGTGTGTATGTGTGTGTCTCACATATACCAGGTTGGATTTGAACTCTGTGTAGCTGAGAACAACCTTGAACTTTTGATCTGTCTGACTCTCCCCACCCCCCAAGGGCTGAGATTCTAAGCATATATTAATACTCCTGGTTTGTGGAGTGCTGGAGATTGAATCTACGGCTTTGGACATGCTAGGCGAGCTCCCTAATAGTTAAGTACATCCCCGGAACGAGCTTTAGCACTGTTTTCAAGATTGATTTTTCCTTGACAGCTTCCACCTTCCCCCAGCACACACACTGTGTTATTGTAAATACACTCAATTAAGTCCTAGCGGGGATTGAAGATGAACATTGTCCTGGCAGTTCTTAGGAGGTCCCATTGTGAAACCTGTTTTACAAAGAGGGACTCTTATTAGGATCTCCAAAACAAGAATGTCAGGAAAACACATATCAGTTTTCAGGACTTAATCTCTAGATGGCCTGAGAATAAGTAAGCCAAAATTCAGACTTCCTCATCTTCCAATGAGGTCTTTGGAATTCGCTATGTGCAGCGAGCATTGCGGTTAGTCTGGAATACAGAAATGCAGTGTTAGGCTGTGCTTGATAAAATTACAATAAGGAACAGAAACTTCAGGTCTGAAATTATTTTAGAGATAAAGAATATTTAAGGACATACATTAGAATAGGATTTGGTGGCACGTATGTTCCTTCTCTCAGATGGGTATGTTAAGAAAAAAAAGCTATCTACCAAACTGAAGTGGACCACGAAAATATTTAAACAATAACGTGATGCCCACTGGAAGCATCTGCAAAATATTTAAACAATAACGTGATGCCCACTGGAAGCATCTGGAAGTCACTGGACGTCGTTCCACTTTTCAGGCCCCCCAGTGTAAGAGCACACGAGACAGCTACAGACTCTGCTAACTCTCAAAGAAACCAGAATTAGGCAGATTGCTTCCTGTTCTGTGAAGTGGGGGGTGGTGGTGGTCAAGGAATGTGATGAAAGCCCTCAAGTCAGGGATTCCAATGTTAATTTCACTTCTCAGATTCTGTTTTCAAATTCTGCCAGCATCCAGAGGTTCTAGGGGTCTTGGGGAAAATAAAATGGGGGCAAAAGTCTGTAATCGGTCTACACTAGCATGTATTCCTCTCCTCGCTGCTGGATGCCATGCTCTTGTAACGCCTATGAGGCGTGTTCTCAGTATTCCTAGGCTGTGTTATTACTATTTAGGATTGCCATTGCGTGTGTATGATGCGTGTATACATATGTGTTATAGCTCTTGCCTTCCCATCTCATTGGAGTCAGGATACCTTTATTGTTTGCCTTTGCATATGCAAGCCTAACTGGCCCAGTAGCCTCTTCTAATTCTCCCATCCGCACCCTCTGTCGCACTATAGGAGAACTCAGATTACAGATGCCTTCTACTGTGATTTTAATGTGTTTTGGGGACTCAAACTCCTGTCCCACTTTTTATGGCAAACACTTTACCCATAGAGTCATCTTCCCAGCCTTCATTGTTATTACTTTTCTTAAAAAAGAGATAGGAATATATATTATATTCAGTGCATAAATGACCTTATGTCCCTACCTCCCACTGCATGCTTTGGCACTTTTGTGAGACTATTACAGAGGCAGTGACATGGTTGATCTATCTCCATAGCAACTGGATTCTCTGTTATCAGGATTGGAGGTTAGAAGATTAAACAAAGTATAAAAGGGTTTTCTAAATAACACAAAATGATTACACTGTGTTCTCTTTGAAATGAATGTTATGGGTCCTCTCTTTCATCTAATTTTATTTTTAAATTGCTATTCTATGTGTGTATAGTAACCATCTCAATAGAAAATGTGACCGACTCAAGCATCTCTTTCCACACCAGCCAACATAGAGTCCCTTGTACTTATCAGAGCTGGCGTTTGTAACAAATAATCTAAACAAAAATAATCAGAAATAGGCAGCATTTTCCCTTGGTTTATATATCAAGAAGTTCAGCATCATTGTGAAAATGTTAGTACAGAATTTACGACTTTGTGCTTAACTGAGTGAAGTCTTTCACTATAGAAAACAACAGCCTTTGCTAAACAAACAAACAAACAACAGAAATCCCAAATCTAAGCACTTAAAAATCTAAGCAAAATTAGAAATTCAGTTTAGAGCGTTAAAAGGAAAACAAGCACGTCTCCTAGCATAAACCTATATCGCCAGTTACTTGAGTGGTCGATGCAGGAGAATCTCAAGCTGTGGACCTGTTGCAGTCACAGTGAGGTCAAAGCCATCCTGGGCAACTTAGTAAGGCTGTGCTTCAAAACAAGAAGCAAAAGGAGAGATGGGGATATGATTTATGAAACTCTGCATTCAGTCCCCAGTACTAACACACACACACACACACACACACACACACACACAGGAATATTTAATATGTGAATTGAGCTGGGAAGTGTGACATCCTTTTTGTCTTGGATTCCCCTTTAAGAATAAATCCTGTAGTTACTATTTCTGAGGCCAGATATTTTTACAGCATCCTTTTCCTAGTAGGTAGCAAGCAAGTGTTATGGCTATTATTACCATAGTATTGTTCTTCATGTAACCAAGGCTCAGAGATCCCAACGAAGCAACAGAGGGATCTGAGAACACAAGGGCTCATTCTTCAATCACCGCACCTTGGGGTTGAAAAGGCATCTTGTTAGAGGAGTCTTCAGGTTCATGTGCGTTCCCAACACTACCGGGACACCAACTGAACACAATGCCTTTGTCACTGACCTTCAAATGCATGGAAGTGTTATTGTGAGCCATGGAATTAAAACTGATTTACAAACATGAGATTCAAAACGCAAGGCAGAAGCCAATGAAATCGTTTACTCCCCAAATGGGGATCTTTGTACAGAAGGGGTTAGGCTCCACCTTTCTTTATGCTAATAGACAGAGAGGCCGAGAATGGACTAGTGGTCACAGAAAGCTGGGGAAGAGGTAAGATCTGCTTCAAACATCTTGGCATAGGGTCTGGAAATGCCTGACTACACACGGTGCCTGGTTGCTTGTACACTCTCCCACCAGACAGTCCTCGGTCGGTCCCAGTTGCTACAGCACCTTTTTGTCTTTTGATCAAAAACGAAAACCATGGGGAAGAGGGGATGATCTATTAATGCTCTCCTAAATAAAACACGCGTGGGTGCTTTGCAGTGAATTTGAACTACTCAGAAAAAGATACCCCATTTTAGCTGCAAATATGTTCAAAAGTATTAATAAAGTAGACTTATGAATCTTCCACGAGAACTGTGGCATCTGTTTATGGAAACTGCCTGAAATCCAGAAATGATAGTGCTTTGCCAGAAAAATGAGGAGCCCACTGGAAGGTGGCGTTACGGTTTTGAACTGGAAACATCCATTCAGCCTACATGCTTGGCCTGAAACCGGACCACTTAAGTTTGCTGCTAACATGTCGATTTGTGATTTGAGTACAAATGACCTTCTCTTGTCTGGTTTCATAACAACCAGCATGCATCGTGATATATTTTTTTCCAGTCGAGAGTTTTGACTCTGACCAGCGCTCAAACTCTTGACTTATCGATTGTGAGATAATTCCCCCATCCAAGTCAGTGTCTTGTTTTTTTCTCGACTCGTAGCCATCTTTAGCCTATCTGAGCAAACAGCTTTGGAGATGGGTAGATTATTTGTCTTCTATTCAAAGACAGTTTTCAATCTATAGTCTGTGATGGCCTCAAACTCTCTGTGTAGTTCAGAATGGCTCCCAGCTCACTGTGATTCTTTCCCTTCCTTCTTCCATTTCATTCCTTTCTTCCTCCCTCCTCCTCCTCCTTCCCTCCATTTCTTCCTTTTTTTTCTTTTTTCTTTTGCCTGAATAGTAACTAAAAGGATCTGACACTTAGCAGGCGGTCAATAAATAATCATTCATAGATTATAATCATTCTTAAAGGGACACACAGTGATGAAATACACTAGGGCACTCCTCTTTTCACAACCAGGTGTCCTATGACACGTTCAGTGACATTTGTTGAATGAACAAATGAATGGAAGACCACTCTGAGCTGTCATCTCTGGAGCCTGGTCCACAGCCAGTTACAAACACCCATCCTGCAGTCACTCCAAGGTAATGCTCATTTTGAGTGATTTCAATGTGTGGGCTGGTGTAGAACCCACCTCTGTGGTGAGAGAGAGAGATTCTATTTGGGCTAATGCTCTGCTCTCACCACCTAGAAATACCTTAAGTTTTCTACCAGGAGATCCCCATTTCCTCCTGACCTTTCTCTCCCCTTGTACACTATGGATCCGTAGTGCTGATTTATAGGATCCATAGGACCTGACTTTTCCCATCACAGGCATCTCAAGCTAGAGTTTTTCTGCTTCCTGACAGTGTCCCCGAGTCTTTCCATTGCACAGAACACGACCAGTCCCTGGTCTGCAAGGCCATTCCTAGGCATGCTTGGCATCTTGATTCCCTTTCCTCGTGTCTCTTAGTCAAAACACAAGTTCTCTATGTATTCCTAGCCTGGGGAAGTACACCGCCTCTGGCGTTAACAGTGGAAGGGGATATAAAATCTTACCCTCCCCTCCCAAGCCTGTGCTCACGCTTCTGGTAGGCAAAGCCTGACTTGCCAATAGCAGTTTTATATTGTATTTTATGTATGTTAGACAGGCTGTAGCTCAGGCTGGCATCTAAATTTAGTATGTGGCTGAGATTGACCTCAACCTTTCTGGTTTTGCCATCAAGGGGTGGGATTTGGAGGTGTGTGCCACCACATCCGGCTAAAAGCGGTATTTAAACATCCACTCTACACAGCTGAGGCATCCTCCGCAGAGAGATGGCCGGAAGCTTTCCTGTGCTCCTCAGAAGGCGCTCACCTCACCCCAGGTGACTAGGAAACAGCTGTCATTCACACTAAAACGGCTTAAGCCCTATAGTGCACTATTGCTTCTGCCTGCTTTTAATTAGCAACGCACCACCCACATGGCGCGGCTCAGTCAGGCAGTCTTACAGCAAGCAGTGCCAAACCCTGTTGACTTCCAACTAGCTACTCAAACAGTTTGAGTTAGAAATCATTAGTCCTGGATTCCACTTGAATCCACTTCGTCACTTCCTAAGCCGTATGACTTTGAACAAGTTACTGTCTGTCTGTCTTTTATTTTTTTTTCCCATGTTCATGGCTTTTGTTGTTGCTTGTTTTGTTTTATCTTTTGGGACAAGGTCTTTCTTCCGTGGTCCAGTTTGTCCTCACACTCAGTACACAGGTGAGGTGACTTTGAACACCAGATCCCCCTGTCTCTACCATCCTAGTGCTGGGATTAGAGACAGGTGCCACTATGCCTGGGCTAACGTCACTGTTTCATCTTGGGTAAAAAGAAAAGAAGAGCCTAAGGAATGTGCTCCCTAATCACACTTCTGAGTTTACTTGGTGAGTTAGAGGAATTATGTGCTTAGCAGACCATGGTGGCGTTTTCCTAAGGAAACACATTTCTGCCTGCTGACTCGCACATTCTGGAATGTCTGGGAGGTCCTGAGTAGCAGGCTAGATTGGCCATGAAGATCACGGAGGAAGGGTGGAGGCTGAAGGGGCATTAAAGAAAGATACAGCACAAGAGAGCAGGGGAGGCAACTGGGTTTTCTAAAACTATATTTTCCTTCCTTCCTTCCTTCCTCCCTCCCTCCCTTTTTCCTTCTTTGTTCTTTTTGTCTCTCTTCCTCTGTCGCTCCCTCCCCTCCCTTTTCCTTTCTCCTTCCTTCCTTTTTTCTCTTTCTATCTTCCCCTTTCATAATCTCACTGAAAAATCAAGGCTCAAAATCCCCCTGCCTCAGCCTCTTAACTGTTGTGCCAACAGACCTGGTTTGCTTTCCTTAGTGGCCAGAGTCAGAGGCATGGCTGTTAGCAGCAGTCAGCCCGCAAGTGGAATTTTAATGGTTAACTCTATCAGGAGAACACTGACCTGGTAGAGCAAGAGCTGAAATATGGGGAAGAAAAAGAAAGAAGATGAGGGGAAAAGAGGAGGAAGGATTTCTGTTTTCCTTTTCATTACTCCTAGGGAGCCGGGCAACTAAAGGAAGAAACACACAGAGGGAGGCAGGCTAGGGGAAAACCTCCCAAGGAACCTCATTGGAGAGAATGTCTCTTTCTAAAGAAGCAGCTCCAAGAATGAACTTACTTACTGAGGTCTTAGGAAATCAGTGAAATATATTTGACACACACATTGGCAGCAACTCAAGTCCAAGGGCAAACCAGATCAGCAGGGAATTTGGATATGTTTTAAATCGTTTATCAAGAATAAAAAAGTCCAGCCCCGTGGGAAGACCTTGGTAATGATAGAAGGCCAAGGCCAAAATTTCTGGCCATTTGCTGTAGGAAGGAAGGAGTAGATAGAGGAGGCATTTTGATATTTGATTTTTTTTTTTAAAGTGTTGTGATTCCTTTCAAAAGTAGAGAACAATTCAGTGGGGTCGGCAGGGGGAATGGATTGGGAAGTGGAGACCAAGGCAGAGGTCAGGCTACAAAAGTGAGTGGGGGAGAGGGAAGATGGGGGGTGAGATAACAGTCACAGGAGCAAACCACATGCAGGCCAGGCGCCTTACTCAGTATGCTATCCGAAATGGCGTCAGGGCAGGTGTTGCTGGCTATCACCAGCTCAGAGCTGTCCTCCATGCCCTTCGGCTGGTGTCAATGGAATTCTGGGACTGGAGAGGGAGAGCAGCTACAGGTCAGAGAGCCTCAGGGACTTGGGGTCCCATGCTGGGCTGTGCAACATAGCAGGAATTCTGGGGTCATCAGGTTCCTCTGCGTTAGGACCCAAGAGATGAAAAGAAGTCTCCGAATCTGGAGAAACAGTCAGATCTTAAAAATGTTTGGTTTCAAATCACACTTATTTAGTTATTTTGTGAGTGTGTGTGTGTGTGTGTGTGTGTGTGTGTTTTAGGGAGCTCACTAAGGCTCATGTGTGGAGAGCTGAGGACAACTTGTAGAAGTCAGTTCTCTCATTCTTCCATGTGGGTCCTGGGGATTGAACTCAGATCCTTGAGTTTGGCCCCAAGAGTCTTACCCCATTCAGACTATGTATTGTACCAGGTGCAGGCCAAAGGATCTTTCAAGTCTAAGATGGCAATTAGAATTGAAGAGTGGGAATATTGCAATTGATTTTAGTATGTGCAAAATGAAAATACTTTTAAAGGAAGTAGCATTTGGAATATGCAAATCAGATAGAGAGGGTAAAGTTGGGCTAAGAAATGTAGGCTGAGGGCTTAACCACATTATGGGTTCCATCCCACTTAAATGCAGCTTGCAAACCTTTGCGGTGTATGGACGACTGTGTCACTTGTAGGTGCATATTTAATGCATAGACTACCTATACTGACAGTCACTGTAGTTAAATTTGATCACATGCTGATTATGTGTGGGAACTTTACATTTATAGTTTTGTTGTCACAATGGGAAGTATATACTGTTATTAATTTCATTTTTCAGAGGAGAAAGTTAAGAATTGGGAAAGCCAAGGAAGCTGACTAAGGCCACACAACTGGAAGCAGGGAAAGAGAAGATGGAGACACAGGGTTCGAGCCCAGAGTCTGAACTGTGATGATGGCCAGTCTCTACTAAACCAAGACATAAAAGGAAGGACAGACATGTAGAATAATTCGGATACTAATAACCAAGTGACATTTACTAGCGGCTTCTATGTGCCACACACTTTCCAAGTGCCATATATATGGCACACACACAGACATGACACACACACCACACACACACACACACACACACACACACACACACACACATACTCTCCCTTATTGCATTTCCAGAATACCCGTTTCCTTTATTAAAATCTCAGAACTCAGTAGACATTCAAAAATATTTATTGGACCTCTCTCTCTCTCTCTCTCTCTCTCTCTCTCTCTCTCTCTCTCTCTCTCTCTCTCTCTCTGTGTTTTAGATAGGGTCTTGAAATGCAGCTTGTACTTCCTAATTCAGTTCAGGCTACTACATTCTCAGTTAGCACGTTCCTCTTGCCTCGGCCTCCAAAGTGCTAGGATTATGTGCATCTCAGTGCCTGGCCATTGTACAAACTTTAAATAACTGTAAACAGACAGTTGTACTTTTAGGGAGCCCTAGGCAACAGGGCCGAAGTCCAAGGAACTCAGCTCCCATGACTTCTTCATTGGATCTTTTCATAGTGCACGCTTCTGGCTCATATAATCTAATTTACATCTTTGCTTCTTCTTTCCCTCTCAAAGTTGCTGTAAGACTGTATTTGCATGTCGAATATCTAGAACCACGCTGGATTTCTGATTACTTAGCAATATTTGTTTGTATGAAAGGAGAGAACCCTGTATTTCTACCGTCTTCCCTGTAGAGCATTGCCTTGTCCCTGGAGGCGTGCCTCTCACCCTCCCTGGAAGCCACTCTTAAGAGGCATCTACTCTTGTTCTCCATCACTGACCCAGCTCTCCATTCTCCACTCAAGCTTAGCAGGGGAACAAGAAGTTTCTTCTCTGTTTTGTTTTCAAACTTAGCATTGATTATCATAAGGATAACCTTCCCACTTAGACACATTTGGACGGCTACTGCATTAAAAAAAAAAAAGAAAAAGAAAGTGGTAGGAATTCTTGTAGAAAACAAAAATTGTTTTGACTAATTGGAATTAAATCCAGTAATATCCCAAAGAATTGAAAATGGAGTCTAAAATAAACATGTAAACACTCACATTTGTGACATCATTATTTATAACAGACAAAATAAGAAACCAATACACACATTGATCAAAAGATGAATAGATGAACATAGTGTCTTATAGACAGATAATGGAATATTTTTCAGGGAATTCTGACACATGTCAGAACACGGATAAACCTTGAAGCTCCTATGCTACATGAAATGAAGGCAGGCACAAAAAATGACAGTTACAGCATGCTTTTGATAATGAATGTTACCTAGATTTAAGTGTGGTAATGTATTGTACACAGAAAATGAGGCTAGTCTGTGCCACATGAAACCAGAAAACTGAAAAGAAGAATAAAGAGGATGTGCTGAAGAAAGAGGAGGGAGAGAAGGATGAGGAGGACCAAGAATATTCAAGTGTATAAAGACAGAACGATGGTTTCCAAATGCTGGGTTGGGGGATGGACAGTTTGAGGGACACAGTTTTGTAAAGTGAAGGCAATTCTGATCGCTGTTTGTCTAACGGTGAGAGCACACTCAACACACAATCTCCACTCAAGAATGCTTAAGGTGTTATGTGTATTTCATCACATTTTGAAAGCTGATCTTAAGAAAGGACTCTTGGAAACAGCAAAATGTTCATGTTAAAGATTCAAAATACTAAACCAAGTGGTTCAATGAAGTCAAAAGAAAAATGCAGATTATACATGGAGGAGTTTAGATTTAAGACATTATAAACATATTGAAGATGAGGAAGATTTAACCATGAGCTTTGGTGTTTGGACTTCTGATAGTTGGTGTTATACACCAGTTTCTTCAATGTGGTTTTTGCTGTTGTTTTGTGGTAAGTTCTTGTTATATAGCCCAGATAGACCTTCAATTTGTTATCCCATGTGCATGAACCCTCAGTTTCTTCCCTTCTCCTGCCTCTGCCCCTTCCCTTCCACTTCCTCTCTTCCCTCTCCTTCTGTCTCTCCCCGACTCTTCTCATGGTAAGCTCTCTATAACCTAGACTGTCTTGCTTAAATATCATTTTAATGTAATGCATATTCTTCTCTTTTTTTTGGTCTGTGTGTGCTTGTATGTGTTTGTGTGGGGGTGGGTTAGTGTGCATGTATCTGTAGTCTATGCGCGTGTATATGTGGGCACACTGGATGCACGTGTGCGCACGAGTGCGTGCATGCGCATGTGGCAGTACACGTTAATGTTAGGTGTCTTCCTAAGTCACTCCTCCCCTTGCACAGTAAGGCATTTTCTCATTGAACCCGGATCTCACTTTCTGGCTAGACAAGCTAGTCAACTAGTTCTGGGGATCTCCTGCCTCCACTTCCTTCTCTCTGGGATTAGGAGTTGCTTGTCATGCTCACTGATGCTTCTTGTGGTTCCTGGGGATCCGAACTCTGGTCTTTGTGTTTATGAAGGCAAAATGCTTTACCCACTGAGTCTTCTCTACCTACAAGGCACGTCCTTTAGCATGGAGACCCAGGACCTTAGAGCTGTCATGTCTATGAAGTGAGGTGGATTAGATGAGGCTGTGGTGGACAGTCCTGAGGTCTCTATCATGCCATCCCGTTTCCCTACCTGTCTACACGAAGCTGGCAGACAATACTTAGTGCGTCCACGACTCCCTCTTCTTTCAGCTGCTGACAACCAATGGATGTGGCGATGAAACATCCCGTCCTTCCAATCCCTGCACTGAATGGGAAAGAAAAGGAACGAGAAGATAAGGAAAACCAACAAAGCTAAGCTGCATGCTTTTAAAAATATAGTCTTTAACTTTGAAGCTATGAGGACTAATAATAACGGCGATAAAGCTGCCATGGGTTGACGATCACACATCTAGCCTGTGCTGTGCTTAAAACAGACTCTTTAGTTTCCCTCAAGCAATAGAATGAGTGTGGTGGAAGGAAGTGAGGGGTTGGGAGAATGTGCAGACATTGCAACTGTTCTAGAAAGAATACTTAAGGCAAGGAATAGGAAATATTTAGACACACTACAATGTCTAAATGTGAACAATGGAGAACAAAATGTCAAAGAGAACCAGGCCTGGAGGACAAGAAGGGTTGTATTACCACAGGGACAAGGGGGATTCTGGGATGAGGACTGATCAGGAGATGCGGTTAGATGCTGGAGTCTAGTGAACAAGCGAAGATTCACTTCTATTTAGGAGAGTGGACAGGATTGGAAGCACACATTTCCAAGTCACTTACATTGAGATGATAACTTAATAGAAATACAATGTGTTTTGGAGAGTTTATGTATTTACCTGCCTGATACAGCAAGTCTATGGGATCAACTTTAGCCCCCCTTTTGATCACCATTTTTCTGTAAATTTCTCACAACTCTGTATCTCAAGTCCCCAAACTTCTCCTAGGTGGAACTCTTGATGTTACTGTTTTTCACAAGTTCGACACACTTAAATATACACATGTCTTTATCTCTCCCGCAATGGCATTACCCACCAGCTACAAGGTTTACCATACTAGGAATACTGGTTCCATCTTCCTCATCTGCACCTCTCTAACCCCCATCTCATCTGTCACCATGCTTTCTATTTCCTAGCTCAGCTGAGCCTTTGGGATCCGTGCTTTCCTGTCTATAGCATATGCGCATGCTCAGTGTGTCCTCATCTCATGATCAGCCTGTGTTGTCATGCTTCCCAGTTCTCAAGTCTTCTTGGGTTGGTTCACGGTACGGCTGCTAGGCTTGTTGTTACAAGCTAAGGACATGACTATGCTTTACTCACTGTTGCTGGCTCCCATTGGTGACAACACGATATCTAACTTACTCATCCTGGTACAAATGACTTGGAAAAATCTTAACCTAACAAACATTTCAATTTGCATTTTTTTTGGTTTTGTTTTTAGAGACAAGGTTTCTCTGTGTAGCTTTGAAGCCTGTCCTGTTACTCACTCTGTAGTGGAGACTGGTGGCCTTGAACTCCCAGAGATCCACCTGCCTCTGCCTCCCAAGTGCTGGGATTAAAGGCATGTGCCACCACTGCCTAGCTCAATGTGTATTTTTTGTCTTTTTCTACCATAAGTTCTACTGTCTTTATTCTCATGAATCATAATATTTCTCATATTTAATATGAATTTTTTTCAGCTGAGTGTGACTAAAAAGAAATTTATAAGGAATGGGTCCCCTTTAATTGAGATGTCCATAAAGACTTTGTTTCTTTGAAGAAATAGGATTTCTGCCATATCCTAGGAATGGCAGGTACTTCATCACAAGCAAGAACATATATCCCAGGTGCAACAATAATATGAAGAAAGAATTTGATGCAAGACGGAATATGTGACTTGTGACAGGCGGTAGGTTAGCTTCAATGGGTAGAGAAGCAGGAGACAAGCAGGCATGGAAACTAAGACCCTCCATGAGAGGCCACAAAGTGAGCCACATCCTCTTAAGGACGTTTAAAAGAATGCGATGGAGCCGGGTGGTGGTGGCGCACGCCTTTAATCCCAGCACTCGGGAGGCAGAGGCAGGCGGATCTTTGTGAGTTCGAGACCAGCCTGGTCTACAAGAGCTAGTTCCAGGACAGGCTCCAAAGCCACAGAGAAACCCTGTCTCGAAAAACCAAAAAAAAAAAAAAAAAAAAAAAAAAGAATGCGATGGGAACTCTCCAGAAAGAAGCTCATGCATGCATTCAAACTTGTTCAAATACTGTCAAGGGATTCACTAATCTCTGGTGTATCTGCAGAGTCAAGGCTCAGCACTCTTGTTTCAGGCGTTGTGACCCCATCCACCAGTTTTGAACAAGCACTGCACGTCATGCAGGGATTTGCACGAACATCGTCTCAGAGAATCACACGGGCTAGGCCAGAGTGGCCTGAGGGAGAAGGGTCTGTGTGTGCAATTAGTCAACGAGCTCTAAACTACATGGATGAGGTCATAAGGGCCCGGACTAGGATGGGTGGACAGGAAGTGCGAGTGTGGGAGACGCTTTGAAGAGAAAGCCAATCTGGTAACTGATTAGACCCTGAGACAGGAGTTGAAAGGAGGCACAAAGATAACTGTGAGCACTGGATGCAGAGTGAAGGGAACAAAGGAGGCCTCGTTCTTAAGAGTAATCATCAGAAGGGGGCTTTAATGTTATAGCGGAGGAGCCTCTTTCAGCTTAGACATCCTTAGTGCTTAATGATTTTGGGTGGGGGCTCCAGTCCTAAACTATGCCCAGCTAGTTTTTCCCCTTTGACTCCAAGGGTTTAGGATAACATCTACTGTTAGAAACTGAGTAATGCCACTTTGGTAAACAGACACACACACATCAGAACGTTTAATTAATCCACAAAGTTTCAAAACAGAAGGAGAGTAAAATAAATCTAAAATCATGTGTCTATTTAAACTTCTTCTTAGGATACTTAGTTTTCTTAGATACTTAGGTTAAATAAATCAACATCAATTATTTTAAAAAATATAGAATACATGGCAGTCATATAAATGAATATAAATTACTTGCTCACATGTAATAAGGGGGAAATGCCAGTTGTAGGAGGGGAACATCAAACTAGACACGAGGAGGAGAACCCCACAGAACACTGTTGCTGCCATCTGCGTGGCCTCTGCGCCCTGTGTGTGCACTTGCTTCCCTTAAAACAAATGACCGCTTGCCCATTTCCCACTTCATAAATTATTTTCCATCTGGTTCTCACGAGATAGCTCTGAAAACCATTAACGAGTCCACCAAATCTGCCATAATCATAAGCGCTATCAAGACACCCATCCATACGGTATCTTAAAACAGCAAAGCTCCATCCATAATTAAAGGTATCTGCAGTTCTCAGTGTGGAAGTGACTAACGGGACAGAGAGGAAGCGAAGGAGTTTCAGGTGGGATGATGGAGGAAGGCCTCCTGCTCACTCACTCATCTATTTAATACTTGAACCTTCAGTGCTTTGCTGCATGCTAAAAATGCCCCAAAAGGCATAATTAATGCCTGTAAGCATCATTTTGATAAAGGCGCTAGTATTAGGATGTTCATCCACTTTTACTAAAAGGCTCAGTTTACTACAAAGTTATACCCAGGAAGCTAAGCCCTACTTCTCCATGTTCTGCGATTAGAGAGGAAATAGCTGTTCTGGCATGAGGATGGGTTCGTGCCTTACCTGCAGTGAACCACCACAGGCCCTCGGCCCTCAGAGGCCAGTCTGTCTTCTTCTACGTCCAGCATGAGCTGCAGAAGGGGCTGGGCACTGTCTGGAGTTTTGTGATCAGGCCATGAAGTGTACCAGTAATGCTTCACATGCTGGGTGTGACTTCCTTGCTGAAAATAGCACAGGCCATCGAATTACTTATTCACTCGTGAAACTAAAAGGCACCCACCCCACAATGCTAAGAGACTTCCCTGGCTCCCGTCTTACTGCCAGCTAACTTCTAGGCAGGAAAAAAAAAATCTAGAAGCTCTTCAAAATTACCCTTTCACCTCAAGAATGTTTTACTGTGCATGTCCTGGCTTGACAGGGAAGATTGAGTGTCCACCCTCTAAAAAGTGAGGTCTGCATATGAATCCATCATACAGATCACATATGTATTATACACTATATATATATCATGCTTTAGTAGGTGAAAATGTTGCTATTATTTGTGACAGGGTCTCACTCTATAGCCCTGGCTATCCTGGAATTTGCTCTGTCGGCTGGGCTGGCTTCAAACTCACAGAGATCCACTTGCCTCTTGTAATGGGATTAAAAGCTTGCGCCACCATGGCCTGCTTAAGAGGGGAAAATATAACAGAAAGAAAGGGATATGTTGTGTTTCCCGTTCTCTAAATCTTGACTGATCATATATAAACATATTAGCCAATATAAGAACATTTGTTCTATCCTCATCTCGGATGCTGATATTTGACAACAGTGGGGAACCTAAGCAGGAAAGGAGCTCCGTTGCATCCCTACAGTGGAGCATGAAGGGTTAAGGCTCACACACACACCATTGCACAACCCAGAGCACAGGTGGGAGGCCTGGTTCTGATCAGGCATGTGTTTTTAAATAGGTTTCTGCCAAGCCTCCCTCTGCTACAACTTTGAATAGCAAACACCCCTGTAGCTCTCCCTTCACGGCGCTTCTATCCCAGCAGCAGGCAGTTGATAGATGGGCTGGGGTCTTTAGGTTGATCATTCTTTAAAAGCAAAACTAACGCCATGGCAATGCTGGTTAGCACCTGCTGCCCCATGGGTTAAGTAAGAGCACATTTCTATGATGGAAGCTGGTCTAGGGACATCCCCGTGAATGACTGTTAACGACAAGCTTTTGAAGTTCTCATCAGCAGGGCAGGCTCTTGTCGCCTCCCACAGCCATGCAGCAGGGTAGATTTTCTCTTCTCTTCCACAGTTCAGAGGCCTCACTCAATGCTACCTTGACCACAATGACATTAGCATCAAAGTCCTGGCAAGGTGGCCTGAACAAGCCTTAGTTAAGGGATTTTCCAAAGGTTAGCCCAGAGAGGTTCCATAAATGAAAATTAGCTGATGCCAACTTCTGCAGAACAAACTGTCTTAATGCCTACTTACATGAATTTAATTGTTCCATATCTCAACAGTATCAAACAACAAAGAAGAAGTGATGATAGCTTGTCTGTGGTCTCAGTAATTCTCTCGCTTGTGTAGGCTGAATCGGTTAGTACTTAGGATAAGTCATTTCAGCGAAGAAGTGTAACCCTGATCCTCACCGACTTGGGAGGCCGCACCGGCTGCATAGCCTTACCTTTAAGACGAGGTTTCGGATGGTGTAGCTGTCGCATTCATGCACACTGATGACCAGAACCTCAACCTTGCCGTAAATCCCCCTCTTTTCTGGCCAGTAGAGCACACATTTCTGGGGGAGAAAAAACACAGCAAGTCTTTGTATACATTTCCTTCAAAGGTCTCAGTTTTTCTCATTGAATTAAAAAGTTCAGAAGTCCCTGGGAGGCTTGCTCTTTTCTCA
>JAQHUG010000221.1:2308619-2372539 GCA_028555095.1 Dicrostonyx torquatus | reverse complement strand
CTGTATGGTGTAGAGAGATGAACTGTATGGTGTAGAGAGATGAACTGTATGGTGTAGAGAGATGAACTGTATGGTGTAGAGAGATGAACTGTATGATGTAGAGAGATGAACTGTATGGTGTGAAGAATGGAGCTCAATAAAGTTTGAAAAGTGTTTGTCCCACTTTACTATTAACTCCACCCCAGTCACAATGACAAGATGAAATTTCCCCAAACTCCAACGAGGATTTACGAATCCCTTAATAACAAACAAATATAAGAAATGCTCTCTCCCATGGTGGCTGAGGCCAGGCTCTAGCCCCTGCTTCCTCATACCAATGTGCCTAACAGGAATACCTGAAATGTGTTACATGCCCACAAAGGTCACCCGGCATGCAAGGCAGGCGTGGTGACAGTTGTGACAGTCAGTATATCAAAGCATCATGCGTTCCATGTCCAGTGATGTGCTTTTTTCACTATGAGACCTGCTGACATAGCTGTGGGACAGAATTATGCTTGACACGGTTTTATAATGGATCCTTCATGAAGACTCGATAGGAGCAATAATAATGATATTGTAAATTGCAAATGAGGGGTATAGCATGGGGGTTAAAGGGCAGACTTTGGACTTAGAGGACTGGGGTTCAGATTTCAGCTCTTGAGTAGAACATTGGCTTCTCTGGGCTCAGTTTCCTCATAACTTCCTACACGCCACATGCTTGGGACAAAGCCAGGCATAAAGTAAGTGCTTAAGACATGTTTTGTTAGCTATGCTTCAGTTCTTTACTGCATTCTACTCATTTGATGTATGTATATGTGTATGCATGTGTGGGCATGCACATGCCACGGGTCACGTGTGGATGTCAGAGGACATCTGGCTAGAACCCGTTCTCTCCTGCCACTGTGTGGGTCTCGGGGATTTAACTCAGGTCATCAGGCTAGGTGGCAAGCGCTTTATCAACTTAGTCTTTTTGCCAGCACTTGTTGGCAAATTTTGTAAAACATTTTTCATTTATGTGTGTATTTGAGTGTGTGTGCACACACTCATATTTACTCTCAGAAGTGTGGGTGCCAGTGGAGGCCCGATGAGGACATCTGATTATCTGGAGGTATGTCATTCAAGGTGGGTGCTGGGAACTGAGCTCTGGTCCTCTGGGAGAGCAGCACATACTTTTAACCATTGAGCCATTTCCCCTTCCACCTTACTGCTATACTTTAGACTCCTGGGTGATAATTCCCAACAATATACACATTTATACAGAAATTCTTTCACATGTTGTCATCAATTAGGGCCTTATATATCTAGGATACTTGATTCATCACATGTATGGTAAAGGTATTTGAAAACTTGAAATAAAAGTTAAATTCAAAACTCCAGCAAAACATTGATAGAGCCACAGAATTAAAGGGAAGGCATACACTATGGCAGAAACACACCTTTAAGGTTTTAATCATGCCATCACTCCGACACCCAGCTGCCAGGAAGAAAACCATACCATCTGGTGGAGCAGTTTCTTCCATCCATTGTAATAAACTCATGTGTCTTCACATATTTGCCCGTTCCAATACAGTTGAAATCACTCCAGCTTTATTTATATGCCACCCAGATGAAATAACTTCACATTACTATTAAAAGCCGGTGCCGGGCAAGAGGGCTTAGCTTGCTCAACTGATGACCGGAGTTAGGTCCCTCGATCCCATAGGTGGCAGCAGCAAACCAATTCTATGAAGTTATCATGGGACCTTGGCATGTCCCCACCCCCACCTCTGTTCTTTCCATCCTGGCAAAAGACTCCCCTCTCTATGTGTTTATTTGGCTCTTTCTCTCTCTCCCTCTCTCTCTCTGTATGTGTGTGTATGTATGTGTGTGACATAAAGCCTATTCATCCACATGTAGACACTGGAAGAGGATGTCAGGCGTCCTGTACTATTGTTCTCTGCCTTATGTTCTTGAACACTGAAGCTGCAGGGAGCCCCACCAACCCTCCTGCTTACAGCCCAGGAGCACACAGCAGTGCCAGAGTTTTTATGTGGTTGCTTGGTATTCAAACTCAAGTCCTCACGTTTGACCAGCAAGATCTCTTGTACAGCCCTGGATCCCACCCGGTTAGACTAACCCATTTGACTAGCTTCCTTTGGTAGAGCCTCAGTGATTTAGCGTATCGTGAATCCTAGTACTCACATCTCTCAGATGAGCCAGGGAGACTGACAGAATCTTGGTGAAAATTGCCCAAAGAAAAAGGCCTGTTGTGGCTCAGCAGTGTGACATGCGTGCCCCACTGTCCACAAGCAGGCCTGAGCAACAGGGCTCTTTTTGAAAGAAAGTGACTTTCAAAATCAACGAGGAAATGGGCCAGGTGAGAGCTTGGTGCCTGCACCCTGATTTGAGTGGTGTACAATACAACTTGGAGCCTGGTCCTCAGATCCCTTAAGCTTGCTTGGCCTTCTTGTGTTTTCCTTGATTCTTTACCATAAAAGCAGCTGGGAGGCACCTCCCGGCAGATGATACAGTATGACTTGCTCATCCAACAACCTTTAATTAGCATCCCGTCTCCTTTCTAAGTTACAATAGGTTATTTTTACACACAGAACCCCCATCCTCTTGAAATGGAGGAAAATAGAAAGAGAACGGATCAATGTGGATGCTTTTGAGTATTCACCCGGGAGTGGGATGGGGCTAAAAATGTGGCTGTTGGAGGAGCCCAAGTTCATGTTTAAATTATTGTCCTGAACTGCATTGTAGGGCTTATTTATTTATAGTGAGAGCAGTGACGTGAAGGACGCAGAAAATGCTGTCTTACAGATAATTCTGGGGAGCCTCACTAAGAAAGTAATTCAAAGTATCACACCGTCTCGGTGAATACAGTCTCAAAATCACCACTATCATTCTGGTTAACTGGGCTCGGCCTTTTACTAAGTCTAACTATTAGCCTCAAGAATCCATAATTTGGAGGAAAAAAAAAGGTTTTTGTGTGCGTGTAAACAAGTAATTATCAGGCTGACTGAAAATGTTGTGCACATTAATTTGTTGAATGATTCTTCAAAGTGAGGCATTCATAGGAAGAGTAAAACACAAGAGGAGGCATAGTTAGGAATTTGATTACCAAACAACATGTCTATTTCAAGGTTTTATATATATATATATGTATATATATATATATATGATCAAAGATATGTTTGCTGTATGAGTTAAAGCTATGTATCATCACATGAAAAAAGCTTTGAATTAAAGATTCAGTTTTAGGCTCTGTCAGTATATGAGAGGGATAGAATGGCAGCATATTGTCTACAATTACTATTACAGATTCTGTTATCCTGGTGCATCAGCTAAATATTATTAACGTATGCACAGTTTCACCACTAAACATACTCTCACCATCAATGTATCATTTGATCCTTTGCATAATCTCCTGAGGTTGGGAGGTGTGGTGGTTTGATGGAAGGGCCCCCATAGGCTCATACGTTTCAATGGTTGGTCCCCAGTCAGTGGAACTGTTTGAGAAGGATTAGGAGGTGTGGCCTTGCTGGAGAAGGAGTGTCACCAGGGGTGGGCTTTGAGGTTTCAAAATTGCACACCAGGCTGAGTCTGTCTCTTTCTCTGACTGATGCCTGTAGCTCAGAATGTAAAGCTCTCAGCTACAGCATCATGCCTGTCTGCTTCCTGTCATGATGAGTATGGATTAACCCTCCAAAACCCTAAGCAAGCCCTCAATTTAATGCTTTATTTTATGAGAATTACCTTGGTCATGGTGTCTCTTAACAGCAACAGAACACTGACTAAGACAGTACATAAACAACAGGTAAAACTTATTTTAAAGCCATTTTATGGGCCAGGACACCAAGAGACTTGTGATTTGTTCGGAATAAAGAAAACTATTGTCAAATCACAATAAGACAGCCATAAGGTTTCTGTAAAGCTTAAAAACTTAACTATGATTCATCATCAATACTGTTTTATAGGCTTTTCTGCACGCTTTCCCACTTAAAAAAATGTAATGGGGAACTTTGATAATGTGAATATACATTTTATAACCTGGAGCCCTAGTTTCAGAATGGCACTCAAAACAGAACAAAAGCAAAACCAAATATACCTCAGCTCCATTATTAAAATGTGGATTTTGCGTGTGTGTATTTGTTTGTGTGTCTAGGCACGGATGTGTGTGTACATGTGTGTCCAAAGCGGAGGACAAGCTAGTGTGCTGTCACTCTGAGAGAGAGGCTAGTGATTTTGTGTGGTTGTGCCGGGGTCCAGCAGATGACCCAAGTGTGCTGCTGTGATGTTAAAGTGCCTTGAGCTAAAGCCGCTGTTTCAGAACCAAGAGTTACAGACTTCCTGCCCCTGCAGCTCAACCCTCAGAGCCCCAGGAAGCGGCTCCCTCTGAAGTCTCCTTATCCGAATGAGGGAAGTTCTTCCAGGCCCTCCCTAGAATCTCCAAAGGAAGATTCACCAGTGGAAAGAACAAGAATTGACACCACACCCAGCGAGCCCAGATGAACTTTGTTCAAGGCTCTGAGCTGTTCTTCTGGCCCATTTACTTCCCCCGAAAACAATTCCTCAGGATGGTTATGGCGGCTCACTCTGGTAATCCCAGTCCTTAGAAGGCCAAGGAAAGGGGATGGTGAGTTTGAAACCTCAAACTGGGCTACCTGGGAGTATCCTGACGCAAAAAATCTAATGCACACGCATGAATAAAACAAAAACAAAATAATACAGAAGACTGAGACCAAACAAGAAGCCCTTCCCTTCCCCCAGTGAATTTCTAAACACAGCTTACACCCCCACTTCATTTTCCCGAAGGAAAACCGCATGTAAGGATTTTAATCTTATTGGATGTTCACTGTCCATTCTTGTGATGTTCCTATATGTACAATGTTTGTGTCGCTTTCTCATTGTGACTCTACGTTAGCTTACTCCAACAGACTTAAGTTCTGAAACTTCAGAGTGCAGAGGGGGAGTTCCTCTACACTTACGCTGTGTTCTGTATCATCCTTCACTGGAATGTGGTTTTTCAATGCATGAATATATCTTAATAAACATCAGCTGGTTAGACGTGTGGATAAAAAGTTAGAGCAATTTAAATATCTATTAACAAGAAACGACGGAATGAGTTTTGCTATACCCACTCAACGGTGATGGGGAATGGTTCTAGCCTATCAGGCTAATAGCCACACCCCACCATTAGCCATTAGCTAATTATTCCGCCCCCTCATTAGCCATTAGCTAATTATTCGGGGTTGGACCATCAGGTCCCAATTAGCTATAAAAGGTTGGGTTCACGTGAGAAGCTCTCTCTGCAGATCGTGGGTTGGTGTGTATCTTCAGAGAAGCACAGATCCAGGGTCTGGTAAATCTGTTTGTGTTTCTTATTCTTATTAAAGTGTATGTATTAAAGATAGCTGGCTTGGGCAATAATTAATTGAAACACACAATGGGATCCAGCGGTTATTAAAAGTAATATTTTAATGAACTACAGCAAAGAGAATACTCACAATGTTGAAAGCATAATATACAATGGGATATGAATACCCCATTTTCCTCTTTGTATCAGTTCTAAGCCTTCCTATATCGTCTATTAGCATGCCCCCCGTTTCCATCTCTTGTCTATACAGACCTCTATACCTTTAATTCTAAGTCCCACCCGAAGTCTCCAGGACTCCCCAAACTTCGTACTTGAAATGCAAAGCTCATTCTCTTCCTTCAAAATCCCCCTCCTTCTCCCAATTTGGGTTCATGGCACCCCCATCCACTCAGCTCCCTAAACCAGGGTCCAGTACCCCTTCATCCTCCTCAGCTTCCATCACGACAAAGCCCTGCCGCTCCCAGCTCTGCAACACTCCTCAGCTCAATTCTCTGTTCTCAGGACCCCGCCTCTGCCTTAACTCAGTCCCTCAGCATTTCTTGCCTGGACCATTGCTACGACTTTCTAACTTATTTCTCTTTGGGCTTTCCAAATCCAAAGACCAGATCCTTCATAAGAAATTCTTTTCCTGTTGAGAATCATTTAACAAAAGAAAGAACTCAAAACCGCCTGCAACTCTTTTATTCTAAGAACTTATTTTTCAGCCCTTGTTTTTTTATTTTTTGTTTATTCTCACTTTGTAAAAGTGTACCTGAGATTATTGGAACTATTAAAAGGAAGGTGATATTCATTTCTTTATTTATTAGAAAGTAAACAGTTCATGAGCATATAAAGCGTGGGAACTTCTAAAGATATCTCCACCTCCGTATTCTTTGGAGGAAATGATTTTTTTGTCTGTTTTAAACAATGACATTGAGCCCAATTGAGAGCTGGCCAGTGTTCAGTAGCCAGCATTTTCCTGGTGGTGTGAACCTACGGTGTATTTTTTTAAAACTAGACTTCTGAGAATCATTTTGATCGGTAGAACATTAGAGTTGCCGATATGATATTACATGTATAACGTGCCTGCGCATAAAGGATTTTCATTTTAATTTAAAGGAGAAGGAATGGTTAAAAGCATTGTCTTGCACTGTTTTGGATTATGCCTGGCTCCAGGAAATAAACAAGCGGCAGATATCACAGCAAACACATAACATATTTGACCTTCATATCCCTGGGAGTGTATCTCAAACCTTAGAAAAGATAAGAGGCCAAATGGTAAAAATGAAAAACAAACCAATAAAGTACGCCTCCAAGTTCTGAGTTATGCAGCCAAAGAGAAAAACAAAATTCTCAACAACATTTTTAAAGTGAGAGTTATTTTTTAAAAAGGTATTCTAACTTTCACCAGATCCACACAGCTCTCCTGTGGGCACAGGAAAAACAGAATGGAAGCAAAAAAATTAAGAAAAGGAGCTCTTCTCCTTTTCGGGTACAGGGTGGAGAGAGAGCTTGTGTACCCCCAGGGGATGCAACCCCTCTTCTCCCTTGTGGGTGCAGGATAGAGAGAGAGCTTGCATACCTCCAAGGGATGCACCTCCTCTTCTCCCTTGTGAGTGTAGGGTGGAGAGAGAGGTTCACATACCCCCCAGGGGATTCACCCCTCTTCTCCCTTGTGGGTGTAGGGTGGAGAGAGAACTTGTGTACTCCCAGGGGATGCACCCCTCTTCTCCCTTGTGGGTGCAGGATAGAGAGAGAGAGAGAGAAAGAGAGAGAGAGAGAGAGAGACAGAGACAGAGAGAGAGAGAGAGAGAGAGAGAGAGAGAGAGAGCGAGAGAGCTTGTATACCCCCAGAGGATGCACCTCCTCTTCTCCCTTGCGAGTGTAGGGTGGAAAGGGAGGTTTATGTACCCCCAGGGGATGCACCCCCTTTTCTCCCTTGTGGGTGCAGGGTGGATCTTGCATACCTCCATTGGATGCACCCTGCAGCACTTTACCATTCAACTCTGACCCTGAGAAGTTCTGGTAGGAGTATAGCCTTGGTCCAGGGGTTAAAGAAAGGTGACCATTCATTGGGGCTCTGACATAACCCCATTCGCCCATAGTGGGTTTCTTTCAAATGTGTTACATAAATCCAATACTTAAGGGATGTTCTCTGACTATCAACCTTATCCTGCCCTGAAAATCTCGTAAGGCAGGCATGGGAAGTCTTGGAGGAAGGTAGTGGCTGGAGAGATATGATCAGTATACATTGTACAAATTTATAAACTATTCAAAGGATAAAAATATCAAAAAGAACAAATTAAAGCACTTACAGCACGTCTCATCTTTTTTATGAGTGAACGAAAATGTATCACAGAAACCGAGATTTTCAAGTGAGCACAAATCATAATCTAACACAAAGCCACTGCAACCTGTTAGAAAATCTTCACAAGACTCTCTTCCATATATGTATGCTCTTCTAACATTAATCCTTAGTGATTATGTGCAATTTATAATAAGCAATGTTTTCTCTTCAAAATATATGTATTCCAAAACCATGTACTTACACATATTACAAATAATTACATACTCATGTTTCTTTCCTATGTTTGGTTTTTTAAAAAAACATTTAATTTTATTTAGATGTTTGTGAGTGCCCGAGGCCAGAAAGAATGCCAGATCCCCAGGAGTTAGGGCAACAGGCAGTTGTGAGCTACCCAGTTGTGGGTGCTGGACTCCAGCCCCTCTCCTCTGAGCGGTTAGTGAGCACTTTCCTCACAGCCTTGATTTTTATCTTAATTAATCAATTATTTTGAGGCAGGATCTCACTCTGTAGCCCAGGACGGCTTTCAACTCACAATTGTCTTAGTATTTCAGCATCCTTGGTGCTAAAATTCTAGGTGTGAGACACCATGCCTAGCTGATTTTATTTTTAATAGAATAAATAGAATTTATAAGACTATAAACATGTTCTAAGGCACTGATTACATCATGAAAATCTATTTAGACATTTGTAATTTCCCCTATCACGGTTGTATCATAAATGCCTTTCCAACAAAGGTGTGCAAGGCTTGGCTGCTAGCTTTGGTGCTGGGGTGAACCAGCCACCATATTATCTAAATCCTACATGCATACACAGATGTGCCCACGAAGAGGTGCACACTGGAATGTGGGGAATCCGCCCCATCACAGAGCTGAAGTTTGCGTTGTCAGAGAGTTAATCCATCAACAGGCTGACAGCATATGTGAAGAGGCTGAGAGCATTAAGGGCTCATTTCTACTGCGCAGCCCCGGGGATTACATAGCAGATGGATAGACAATGTAGAGAGCTCCGTGTATAACTTCACCCACTGGAAAGAAACAGACCATTTTTCTGGACGCATTTCATTTATTATAGGAAAAAATGAAAGAAAACAGCAAATTTTTGATAAGATTTTGAGTTATGTCGGTTTGGATTCTCTCAACTAGTAGCAGAATTCTATAGGTGAACTTATAGCTTACTGAAAGAAAAAAACGAGAAACCCGAGTTGCCTGAAACGGTGTCATGATTTTGACAAGAAAACAACATAAACAAATATTAACTAAAGTCAACTATCAATTATTTCAACAAGATGCCTAGCACCCAAGCAGCACCTGAAATGGCAGCCCCCAAGTCATGCTCAACTTTGTTCTTATGGTGCAAAATATAGAATAATTCATTCTGCAAGCCAAGCCCTTAGGAAAGATTGCCACTGTGGAGATAAATTGATATTTGTCTGTTTTTTTTTAATGGGGGCAGATTTCTTACTATAAAGCCACTGGGAAAATAGCTATCACTTCTCTCCAATGTGTCTTTAAGTCTCATTTTCCTAAGCAGTCCCTACTTGTCCCGTTTCACGTTGTCACACACTCCTTCACCCCATCACACTGCCCAGCCACTCCCTTGTCCTGGTCTGGTTTGTATCCATAAGCATCTATCCCTTCTACTGTGCTGTTATTGATAGATTTGTTGTGTCTCTCCTACTAGGAAGTTAAAGTCACCAGTGGAAGGAATATTGCTATATTTTATTACTTATATTTATTTCTGTATATTTTAATATATATAGTTGCCAACAACCAGAATGGCATCTGTTAATAAATAAAGGATTGCTTGCTTTTGGAATAATTTTTATTTCTTCACCCTTTCTGTCTTTACTGTGATACACGTGTGTAAATGAGATACATGTATGCCACATGTGTGAAGTTGCCTGAAGGAAGGTTGTCACTCGCAGAACAACACCCACTATGATTTGCTGGAGGTATAAAGTGACCTTGTCATTTGATGTCTATGTTCTATTTTATACGAATATTTTCTAAGAACACGTGATCTCACTTATTCAAATCTCTCTTATAGTAGGAATAACATGTATAACCATCAGAACTGGGCTAAACATCATACCTCATTTTTCTCCTTGAGTTTCGTGATCATAACAATCACAGGGCTGTCTTCCTGCCAAACCATCTGCCAGAAGTCATTCACAGTGTTGATCATGGGGCCCTGTGTGGCAATGAAAGCTTTCTCCTTGCCACTGTAGCCCTGTTTGGAGCAAAGAGACAAACACATTAGTTTATATTTATGGTTTGCAGTGGACATTTGGTGCGACGGAGCGGGGGTGATCTTCAGAATAATGGAGTTATGGTAGGTCAAAAGCGGCTGTCCTGATAATAGCACCACCAGGTGTGTGTGTGTGTGTGTGTGTGTGTGTGTGTGTGTGTGTATGGTACTTCCTAGAAAATCCAGCTTGCCATTTTGTGGGATTCCCCTGTAAGCTGTGGATATGTTTTACAACCACTGGTTAATAAAGACGCTGGCTTTGTCTGTGGCAAGGCAGAAGAGAGCTAGGTGAGAAAACCAAACTGAATGCAGGGAGAAAGAAGGCAGAGTCAGGGAGATACCATGTAGCTGCCAAAGGAGAAAGATACTGGCACTTTACTGGTAGGCCACAGTCTCACGGTGATACCAGATTAATAGAAATGGGTTAATTTAAAATATATGAGCTAGTTAGAAATATGCCTGAGCCAACAGCCAAACAGTATTGTAGTTAATATAATTTCTGTGTGATTATTTGGGTCTAGGTGGCCGGGAAATGCAAGAGCAGTTTCCTTTTGCACCATTTGGCAGTGAGGGTTGCAAAGTTTAGTTTTACAGAGCGTCCACATGGAGCCTGTACTCAGGGACTCAGAGCCCAGGAGGACTCACTGTAAGACACCTACATCATGAGTTGATGTGACTATAACACACATACGTGAAACACTAGCGACCAAACTAAAGAGAACTTTATTCTGAGTAAAGAAGAAGAAAACAAAGCTGGGGGGCATCTTTCTTGGGTAAAAAAAGATAAAATGGTAAGCCAACATGTCAACCAGAAAGAAATGCAAAGTTACTTACTTACCCGAATATAATTAGCATTAATGTAAGTACTCAATGCATCGGTTACGTTTTTTGGTCTTAAGCACACTCTGCTGAGGGGATCTAAGGAGGAAGCCAGAGAGCACACATTGAATAGATTTACTCTCCAAATAAAAATCTCTAGAGCAACCAAAAGCAGCAAAGAGAAGCGTGTAAGTTCAAAGCCACTAATTCAGCGTCAGTGTTTATCTCTGTTGCATGTGTGTCCATCCATTGATATATCTGTGACATTTGGTTTCTCCCACTGACTTTTGATTCTGACACAGGTCATGGCATGTTTCAATGGAGCTCTGATTCTTGACTCTGCTCTCCTTTGGACCCTTCTCTTTTTCTTTAGAGTTTTTATTTACAGCCCTATCTTTCTCCTGTTCCTCCAGAAAGAACTGGGCTACCCTCACCCAATTCTTTGTATTTCCTTATATTATCCAAGCCAGCCCTTCAGGACCTAACCCTGCCTGGCCTCTCCAGCTTGTGTCTCAGCAGTGTTCCTTGATTTAGTGAGATTGAAACATAATTGGTATCTTGATGGGCGTGAGGATGGGGCAAGGAAGGGGGGAAAGGAGGTTAAAAAACACAGCTTCCTTTATCAAGTTCTCAGTCTGTTTATAAAACAACAAACATTATCAGTCACTATTCAATGTCACTCTGGTCTCAGGACTTTAGAGTGTCTTACATGAACTAACCAGGAAGCCCAAGGAAAGTTCCCTTAGGTGGTGGCTACTACTCTCTCAGCATTTTCCAGGCTGAAAGAGTCTTGGTTCATGGGGTGGGTCTTCACTCAGTTTCACCCAAAACACTACGGAACTTCCTCCAACGTGTTTGTGGATGACCAAAAGAAGCAGGATGAACGTGAAGATTCTCAGTGGACCCGTTCAGGAGTCAAGTGGGACCTGAGAGAGGGTAAGGAACTTGGCCTCGACAACATGAACCTCTTTTGGGAGGTGGGCCTCCAACACTTGTGGGAATTTCTCTGAAGGCTGATGATGGGCAAATTGTTCTGAAGTGTCCACTTCTGGCCTGGCCCCCTTGACTTTTCTTTCATTTTATTTCCTAAGTGCTTACATTTCTGCCAGACCCTTGAGGGAAGGGACCACGCTTGGCTCATGTCTATGTCCTTTATAATTTCCATTTGAGACGTGGTTCCTAAAGAGTTTAGTTCTAGAATTAATTTCCACCGACTAGTTTAAACGCTGCTTTTGATTTCCTAGCGTGTGTGCGACTTAGTGTCTGCCGATTGCTAGGTGTTTGCTCCGATGCCCTGAGCCATTCCAGCATGAGAAGGAGCCCCGCTTTCGTCAGGATTTGTACCCATGGAACATATGAGTTCCAGGGAATTTACTCTGTAAACTGCTCAGAAGAGATTCTCCATCAAGATAAATTTATGAAAAAATGAGCAATTTATGGTAATTTCCATGTATTTAGAGGTTCGAGTACTTGTTTTTAAAGTGAGGTACACTATATACAATTATGCAGGGGAAGGCAGTTATCCAGCCAAATTCTTTTTCTTTCTTGTTCCTTCCCAACCTCCTTCCTCATTTTTTCTCAATTCTTCCTTCTTTATAGCTTTCCTGCCTTCCTCCCCTTTTCTTTTTCTCCCCAGCATTATCAGACATAATTATAGACCTGTTGCACGAAGTTTCTGGAAATCTCCTACCCCAATCTCACTAACATTGCACTCTTGACCTTTTTGTTAACCGGACAAAATGAAACCTGATCGGGAGGTATTTTAACTGACATAAGAGCAGACATTGTCAAAGGTGATTGTATGCTTAAGACTTTCCTTCCTGGCAGAAATACAACTGAGTCTCGAGGGAACAAGAAATGGTAAGATGGGGAAAAGTGTATTCCAGAGTCCTGGACTAACCGAGGGTGCGGGAATAATATGGTTTTTATGGTGGAATTCAAGAGAGGTGGGAGGTGGAGGAAAGAACAGGACTTAGTTAAGGTGTTCGTGACCCATCTTTGACTTCACTACACAAGAGAGAGAGGACTCCAGGACCACACTGTCCAATACAGCGGCCACTAGGCACCTGATGCTACTTAAATATAATTAACTAGAATAAGATAACATGTTGAGCACAGTCCTAAGCTGAATTAGTGATACTGCCCATGCTCAATCGCCACATACTGGCTTTTACATGAGAAACACAGAACATTCCCAGGTCGTGGAGAGCTGACCCCTGCAAGGCAGGATGGTGATGACACCGGAGCTCACCTGTAAGGACCATGAGAAAATAAGAAGGGGGATGGGGCTCTTGATGATCAATCTTCCAGACAAGAGTCTTCAAGACATATAGTGTCTCCTTATTTTCTGGAATTTATTCTAGATAAATTAATGACAGACCCACCGCTATTTAGGTACGGAAGGAAAATAGCATTCAAAACTGGTTAGTAATCTATAAATCTATTGGTTACGACTCTGCTAGTGAGTTTGTACATTGAACCCCTTCAGTAGATGTAGATGGTAGTATTATTGCCCCTGGTTTTTGGGGTAATAAAGGATGGGAAAAAAGATTAAGAAGCCCATGAACATGGTCCGATTTTTGTGTGACTGGGAAAGAACCTCACTCTAGTGTCTTGCTTTAGTTGCTGCCCCAGTGAGTGGGTCAACTGTCTGCCTATCTACCTTGTAATAAGCATGTCATAATAATCTAATACAAATGGAAAACACTATTGAGAGTCCTTACCAAACAGCACTGTTTTAAGCAGGAAATAAAGGCCAGAGTAAATAAGAGATTTGCAGTTTTGTGTGTATGTTGCTTTACAGTTACATAAATAAGTAAACGTATATGATCTGTTAGTATACGTGTTGATTGTGTCATGACTCCACACTGATAGTTATTAGTTGTTGCGCTGTTGCTTCTGTGATTTGGGATATAAGCATTTTACCTCTAATGCTTGTTTATACTGCAAGACAATTCGATCCAAACTTGGCCTTAGGACCTTAATGTAATAGTTAGTCTGTTCTGAGCTAGACATTGTCCTCAAAGAACAGCAACAATTCAATTGACTGTTGGTAAGCAATATGCCCACAAAACCAGATGGCCTTAGCAATACACACACACACGGAAAAGCTTCAAACCTAAGGGTTTATTATTATCTATTCTGAGTTAGAGTTTGTGGAATGAGGGTGGGAGACATTTTCAGGCTACGGAAACTTTCCACCGAGAATCCGTCATTTGCAGCATCAGTTGTCAGCAGAGGCACCCTGGACCAAGCGTCCACCCAGTAGACATGGAAAAGCTGACACAGACTGTGGAGCCGCTGTCTGATATCACTCAGGAAAGGAAATAGAGAACGTGGAACTTTGAAGTAACCCAAACAAACTGAAAATCCTTTTGAAATCGCAGGACATATAATCATTGCAGCAGGGACATTAGTCTGGATGACTTAATGCTTGGTATATTTTAGAGAAAGTTTTAAGAAAGAGGGAGAGAGAGAGAGACGCCTTTAATCCCAGCACTCAGGAGGCAGAGGCAGGAGGATCTCTACCTTTGAGGCCAGCCTGGTCAACAGTGGGAGAGGGAGATCCAGGATAGCCGGGGCTACACAGAGAAACTCTGTCTCAAAAAAAATCAGAGAGAATGAGCTATACCTTAAGAAATAGACTTAACTATTTTGACTCACTAAAAATACATTACAGTGGAGAGATTTTCTGCCAGAACAAGAAGCCCATTGATAGTAATTCTTTAATTGTTTGACATTAGTGTATTTTTGTTACCACAAATATAAAACATATTGTATTTTTTTGTATTTTGTATCTTTTGATCAAACTAATAAAATACTATTTAAATATTAGTGCCTTTTCCTTTTTAAAATTTGAGGCCAGCCTGGTCTACAAAGCAAGTTCTAAGACAGGCTCCAAAGTTACAGAGAGAAACCCTGTTTTGAAAAACCAAAGATGACTTAGTTGTCATAACATTGTCGTATGTTTACATGGTGTGTTTGATCATATTGGTCCCCCCATTAACCTCTCTTGTCTCCCATCTCCTGCCGTGCTCCCTTCTCTTCTTAAATATGTTTCTCTACTACTTTCATGTCTTTTAAAATATATCTTGATTCTGCATATGAAAACTATGTGACATCTGTCCTCTAGTCTTGCTTAGTTCCATCCATGCTCCTGTAATGACACTTTCGTTCTTCTTAAGGCCTGACTAGTAGTTCACAGTGTGTGCACGCCACACTTTCTTTGGCTACCCATGTGGTGGGGGCACCTATACCGACACTATAACTTGTCACTATAACTTATGAAGCATTCCTCAATAAAAACAACTGCTTTTTTTTTACATTGTAATTATTGTATGCCTACTTAGATTCTCTTGAGGATATAACCAGAAGTGTATAGGTGGGCTGTATGCTAATTCCATTGTTAATTTTTAAAATATTCCCCATACTCATTTTCATAGTGGAAGGAACTGATTCATTATTTCATCAGTCATATAAAAGGGAGATCTTTTACTCTGCCACTCACCAGCTAGCATGTATTATTACTAGCTTTTCCATTCTAACTGAGGTAAACTGGAATCTCAAAGTAGACTTCATTTGCTTTTTTTTGCATTTGGATTTGTGTGTGTGTGTTTGTGTGCCTGTCTGTCTGTCTCACTATGTAGCTCAGGCTAGCTCAAAATTCGTGGTACTTCTCTTGACTCAACATTCTCAGTGCTGGAATTACCAACAGGGATGTTGGTTAGGGTTAGGGTTAGCCTACTCACCATCGTTTTGATGTGCATTTCCTCAATGGCTAAGAATATTGAAAACCTTTCATGTATTATTGGCCACTTGTACTCTTAGGAACTGTCAAATGCATTGCTTACTTACATTAACCCATTAAAAGAAATGTCTTTGTTTCATATTACTAGAGTTATTGCTACAAGATATCTAGGAATTTTGCCAAAACCTGAACTATATTTATTTGCTTACTGACGGGAAAATGCTCCCTCTCCTCTATAATGTATTGCTTTTTCACGATGACATTTGAAACACAAATCTTCAGTGTTTCGATGAAGTGCATTCCATTTGTCCTTTGGTGGCCCATACATTCGGTGTCATCTAAGAAACCATTGGCTACTTTAAGCATATGAGAGTTTGGACTTTTTCTCTTTTTGTTTTACTTCCTATCTACATGCAGGTATCTGACCCATTTTGAATTAATTTTAAGATACGGTCCAAGGCAGGACTCAACTTCTTTTCTGTTTCCTTCATGAATTTATTTATTTAGTAGATAGCCATGTTTTATCACATTCTTTTTTTTTTTTATTGAGCTATACATTTTTCTCTGCTCCCTTCCTCTTCTCCCCTCTCCCATGACCCCCACATAAATTGGGAAACTTACTCAGGAGATTTTTGTCTTTTTCTCCTTCCTAGGTAGATCCATGTATGATGGAAATCAGTTTAGCCACAATGTGTGATGTAATAGACCTTTAGAACCATGGTTCTTCTGGAATTGTGAGCTGGTCATAACGATGAATGTAACATGAAATAAAGCTACTTCTCTTCAGATAACCTTAGTGGTGACTAGTCTTGACTTCCATATTTCCACTCTAAGTGTGCTGTCTAATAGTGTTATGAGGGCTCAAAAGGGTGAGGCGGAAGTGAGCTGGGCAACTGGGCAAGCTGTCAGCTCTAGAAACTTACTTGGCAAAATGGTCTTATAACGATTTTTTGTTCCATGACGTGGAATATCAATTTCTTTGGGATCCACAAAGTTCATTGGTATTTCCTGCAAAAATAAATGATATCAAAGTGTGGATCTAATGCTGACATAAAGAAAATCTTCCCAGGGAAATATTGGCTCTATAATCTACTGGATTCCCAAGTTATAAAACTACAGGCTACCCCGCTGGCTGACCAGCATCTTTCCTCTCATAAACAGGTAAGATGTAGCCTGTAAGCTGACTTGTAAGCAGCATCCCTGTGCTTGGAAGTATTATTTTGTTTGTAGATACTACAGAGACAGAAAACCCCTAGTTGGATAGTAAGCGCTACTGTGAAATCACTTAGGAAAATGCATTTTTAAAAATACAATATATTAAATTTCTTCAAAAAGTTTCTGTAAGATCAGTAAAACCACAGTTCTTTCCATATCAGCTGTGATTCTTTTGGAATCATTAAAAATTCCCTCTGAGAGCAGTAAGTGCGGAAGAATTTGTTGCTGTTGGTCCATGTGCTGATGTGGTTTTAGTCAAAAGCTCTTGTATAATTGCACTACTTCATTTGTGGTTGTGAACAGAATACTTCTGGGAGAGGGGTCCATTTTTCTCCTCCTTAAGAAGAACAGAATATTCTTATCTAGGAAAACTACGTATCACATGGCTCAAGCAATCAAAGAGGGACGAGTAAGCACAGAAGTGGCATCTGTGCCCATCTCTAAGACTATGACTGAGCTCAAGTAATGAATAAGAACTTTCAAAAGGACATAGGCAAGAGTTTTAAGATTTGCTTATAAAAATACAGTATTTATTAATGTCAAGTTCTTAAATGAACTGAATGAATCAGGGTGGTACGAAATAAAATGACTGTTGTCATTTGGTGATTAATGGACATTAAACCCTCCTAGCTTATAAAATGCCTTCCTCTAATAAAACAACAAATTTACCTTATTATTTTCAGGCATGCATATAACTTTGACCACACTGGCTGTCTCCTGTTTTCACCAGTTTTCTTTGTCCCAGTTTTTATTGAAAACAAAATAACAACAACGGAACGAGAAAACTCATCCAGGACTTCACTTCAAGCTGTCACCAGTCTGAAAAGTGGTGAAGAGCCAGGCTATATTTTGATCACAGGGAACAAGTTCCCTTTCAAAGAGTCAGTTTCATTAATTTGTGTTCTCTTAGGCACTTAAGATAACACTTAAGATAGTCTCTACTCCATTGAAACATTTAAAGTTCCTTAGTCCCGAGTCATCAAAATAAAGTTGTTGAATATTCAAGGAAAAGCGTTTTATTTTTTATTTATATACTTATTTTATTTTATTTGCCAAGATCTCATATAGCCTTGGCTTACCTCAGACTGGCTGTGGAGCTGAGGGTGACCCAGAAGTTCTAATCCACCTTCCTTTACTCTGAGTGGCATGTACCACTCCTTCAGGTTTATACGGTGCTGGGGATCAAACTCAGGGCTTCATGTACGTACGCCAGGCAAGCACTCTGCCAACTAACCTAGCTCCCCAACCCACATGTTCATTTCTGATAATTTATACAAGTCAGTCTGCTTTGACAACGTCACAGAGAGAAGGTGACATCTTTGTTGCCTCCTTTGCCTTTCACTTTTCCCTGTTTTCTGACGCACGTTGAGTGTCTGTCAGGATCTCACACTGTCTCTCCTTGTTGGCCTCATCATTCCTTCTGGGGAGCAGGCTATGTTCCAGGTGTTTTCATGAACAAAGGCCCATTGACAGCCCCAGAACAGGCACTAGATGTCTTTGCTTATGCAGTGTGACCTTTGATTGGCTCTTTCATCTTCCGCTTTCATTTGTTTCGCATCTAAAAACATGACACACCGCTGCACCTCATTTTGAAAATTCCACATTGGTGTTTACTTTGGAAGCTGATGACAGCTGATGTCACTAATAGGGAGTCTAGCAGGTTACTGATATTTCTCTACTAGTCTGGTTCCAAATATCTGAACTGGCTATAGAACCATCTATTTGTTATATTTGATTACTATAGCTTAAGCTACGGGACTGCTTAATGATGTAAAGTCATCTAAGCAGCGAGCATTCCCTCAAGCAAAGCCTAGAAAGTGCGTGTCGTATCTTACCGTGCATTAAGTTCCCTGATGCAATACCGATTTTCTAAAACTGAACGTCATTCAGCACTCACCCTCATTTTAAGCCCATGCTTGGTCTTTCTTGAATTCCATTGTCCAAGTTAAAAAAACAATAAGCAAAACGAAACAAAAACCCTGAGTACTATCCCAAACTTCTCCATTCCTTTTGGCTACCTCGTTGAATAGAACCAACATTTTGCTCCGTGTTACAAATTCTCTCAGTTCGTCTGAGTGCATTTTTGGTGCTGACACCTGAGTTCTTGTTTCCACGGGTTTACCTCTAGACCCTCCACTGGAGAGTGCCTTCTAGTGCCTTCTAGTGCCTGCGGGTGCAGTGGCTTTTCTAAAGTAAGGTTAGGTTCCATTCCTAAACACATCTTCAAATTTGTGGGGTTCCCCCCCTTTTTTATGATTCCAAAGCTCAACTTTTGCCACTTCCCGTTTTGATTTCCGTGCCCCTGAAATCCGAACAATTCAATCCCCCACAGTCACAGAAAGACAGTTCCCTAATTCCGAGACACCAGTGACCGACTTTGACAGGCTCTGAGTCAGTTAAGCATTGGATCGTAGCCTGAACAATCACTCAACAGGGGTTGAAACAGAAGGTGGCTCTAAAGCCATGGCACTTTTCCTTTCTCCTTGTAACCATGTGCCCACAGCGAGCTGCTTGAGAGAGGGCGGCAGCGCCACTTCCAGCTGCAGGGCTGAGAATGTTAGAACTGCGCGTAAGAACGAGCAGACTCACTCACCATGAACTCACTCTGAAGTAAGTGGGAAGTTGCCACAACGTCCCTCAGCTGTGGCCTTGTAAGAATACGGCTGGCTGACTGCAGGTACTCCATGGCTATCTTCTCCCGGGGGGTTGGCACAGCCACAAAGGGTTCCACATTCCCCAGGCTACTCATGTCCAAGGTAAGGGATACATTGGACCCTCGTCTACATCGGGGAAAGAATGTTATTACATTTAAATATTACATGTATTATCTTGATCACACAGATTGTCTTTTCTTTTTTTGCACAAGGACACAGGTCAATGATATCTTTCCAGAAACAAAGATCATATAGGTATGTATTTGGTATCATGACTAACTACAGCAAGTCTCCATAGTTCTTTGATAGGAAATGGGCAATTTTATTGTTGCAAATAATTCTCAATTGAGAACATTTCCTGTAAGTCATTAAAGCATATTTGTTGCAGAAATAATAAGATGGTTAATAATTTTAAATAAAAAGTCAGGAAAAAGTAAACACATTTAAATTGAGAAATCATAGATAATACAAGAGAACATGTATTTATATGCATGTCTGGGAATTCAAAATATATATCACAGTCATTAAATGCTTTAGACATTTCACAATGTAGACATACTTCAAAACGGCATGTACTATACCATAAACAAACATACCTCCGGTTGGTTAATTAAAGCATAATAAAATTAAAATAGCAATCTTCTCTAGTTCAACTTATTGTATTAGTACAGAATGTAAATGTTTGCGAGTGTATGTGCACACATAAATGCATGTACTCTGACTTCTGGATGAAGCGTGCGGTGGTGTACCTGAAATTCTACAGGTTGGGAGATTAGAGGCAAGAGGATCAAGATTTCAAGGTCATTCTCAATTATATAATGACTTTGAGGCCAACCTGGGCCACACGAGACTATCTAAGAAACAAACAAACAAGAATCTGAATAAACAAATAGAAAATAACTTTGTACATATGTATATATATATGTACACATGTATATATGTTATTAATTTAATTTTGTGAAACCTGTAAGAGGCCATAGAGATCACGGATCTAAAGGCTAAGTTTCAGTTTATCTTTTCTTTATAATTGTTTTTCTTCTTTTGGGAAGTAATGACTGAAATCCTTCCTTTTACACGGACGCTGGTGTACTGTGTAGAAGATGGAGGTCCCACTTAGCAGTTACGGTAGCTGTGTGAGGGACAGCTACGAAAGAGCACGTGACAACCGATGGTTGCACAGCTGTTCCTAAGACAGCATGTGAGGGAAAGGAGTTCAGGTCCCCAGGAATCATGATTAAAAAAAAAATGCCAGGTATGGCAGCATGCAGCTGTAATCCAGGAACTAGCAGGGAGTGGGAGACAGAGATGGACAGATTCCTGGAGTTCATCGGCTAGCCAGCCTAGTCAGACCCATAAGCTTCAGGGTGGGTGAGAGACCCTGACTCAAAAATGGAGGGCAACAGTGAGTGAAGAAGCCACTTGGCATTATCCTCCTGCCTCTGCATACACACATACACACCTTTACACAATTAATATCGGCATGTCTTCTTCTTTTTCGGATTACCCTGAAATACATTGTCTTAGTGTATCATTATTATTAGCTCTCTGGGCTTGCTGAGGTAGAAAGAGACGGTGCGCTGAACATCCTGTGACATATTACCTATTTGGTAGAGAGGCCTATGTGCCCGTGGGCTTTTTCATCTGGGGCTCTTGTTGTTGGCTGAGATATACGGTTTCTTGTGTTTTGGGGGTGGGAAATGGACAGTGGAGGAGCAGCCAAGAATGGTTCTGTTCTTAGACCAAGAATTTTAATCTATTTTTAGTGAGAAACTGGTTTTTAAACTTTTTCAATCCAGTGGTACTTGCCTTCAATTTTGTAGGGGACCCTGGTTCTGGTTCTGGCTTGTTAGTTTAGTTTTAGTGTATTTGTGAGAATTTGGCTCTCTCTCTCCCTCCCTCTCTCTCTCTCTCCTCAGAAAGAAGTCTGGAGATGTTGTTTTAGGACTGCTAGCTTGAGGCAGCATTAAAGCACAATTCCATTCAATTTGCATTCACAATAGATGAAGCGCCTACAGCTTGTCAGAGGTTTAGCGGATGATGAGGTCACAAGACAGCTGTGTGGAGGAGGGATCATTTGAAGTGGACCTGGCCATCTCAGTGACAGCCTCGGAGGAGTGGTGTGGGAGAAGAACACATAGGAGGCCTCTGAGAGAGAGCAGTCTGGGCTGGGGCTCAGGTGTGCACAATGCATTTTGGAGTCAGGAGCTGGGTTTTGCAGGGAGACGAGCGCGAGTCAAGAGCTGCAGAAACTACGCGGCTACCAGAAGCTGCCTAAGTCCCACAGACGGGGCCACAACATCAACATCAATGAATACCAACTTTTGTTTGGCTTCTCACACACACCCTACCGACACCTGGAGACCCAGAACCTCTCAGAGACCACGTCTAAATCTTTGATGAGCGTGTTTTCTGAGGAGTCTGTGGTCCACTGAGAGCTGTGGAACCCACTCAGTAAGGAAGACTGACTTCAGCTTAGCAAGGGAAGTAAGGAAGGAACCCAATATATTGAGTTTCTGTTATTTTTGCCAAGCACTGTTATATGATGCTTTAGACTTTGGGAGAACTGGTTTCCTTTATTTTCCAGGTGAAAATCATACCCATTTTTGAAACACAGTTGTCAATCAAAGACTCAGTTCAAGTTACAATGTAAAACACAAGCTCTTTTTGCTTTGCCTCCCAAAGTGAGTGTGGAGTCAAGAACGGTAGTCAAACCCAGAGTTTTGACTTCAAGGCATTTTTGTGTGGCCTCAAATCTTGCCTGCCCGTATCCTTGCTTAGCTTCTCTGCAGCGCAGGTGTATTCTGGCTCTTCTAAAGCGAGTAAATAATCAGGTAAATGTGCTTAGAGAGTTACTATACCGCAACACACAAAGAATGACGTCGGCGGCTTATCACATGTCATGCATGGGTGTTAATAAATTCAGCCGACAATGAACAAAATCCTTTCTAATTCTCACTGTTTGCATTTTCTAAGGGATCTCTTTTAGGGCACTTCCATAAGAAATGTGAATTGTCTTTATTGAGATTAAATTTAATGCTTTGAAATCGATGACTCTAACTCACACATTTGCCACTGAAGAAGGATACAACTTGATAGCCTACTCCCTTAAGATTTCCCTTTACTACGGCGACACCATTTGCCCTGAACCCCAGACAACCCCGCAGCACCTCACCTCACTACCTCAGACAATGTCTCAAAGTACAACTATAGAATTAAACTTGCAGCGGTCGTTGACCTCACAAAGAGCATTTTCCGAAGGACAGTCTTATTGGGGTAAGCAACTCTCCGTGTTTGTCATAAAATACGATGGTAGGATGTCGTTAACTTGGGGAAAATCTCTGCTTTTGTTAATTCTTATTTTCAAAGAACAAGCAGTAGTTGGATTAATTGAAATATGATGCCATCAGGAAATTGAATCAGAAGGATCAGCTTATAGAAAGGACCCCATTTGGAGGCTTAGGCACCTGCTCGGAGTGAAGAGATTAAATGTACCCACATTTTAATTTTTCCTGACAAAACATGGTTACTGTGGCAATTTGTAAAATTTAGATATTTGAAAATAGAACCAAAAATAACTCATATTCATGCTTTCTACAGTTATTTAAATTGTACCTGTGTCAAGGCCAGATAACAACTCCAGGGTTGTTTCCCTCCTGGCCCTTGAACTCTGTGGAAGGAGCTCATGGCCTCAGGCCTGGTGGCAAGGTCCTTTGCTTCAGGAGCCATCTCACTAGCCTGGAAATGTGTTCTTTAAAAATGTAACCATTCACTCTGTCATTTATTTGGGGCTATGGTCAAAGGTGAATTCCCAAGTTCTTTTTGTTGTTGTTATTGTTTCTCCCAGAGAGTTAATCACCATGTTTTAACACAACTTACAGAAAAATTTAGAAAAGGGATATGTTTTTTGTTGACTACCAACCATTGACTATAATCTGAAGAGCAAAATAGGACTTTATTAAACCAAGAAAATATGAGCTTACCCTCATAAACTCCACAAACCAAAGTGAGTATAAGTGAGGTCAAAATCGACGATTCTGGAACAGAGCAAACTTGATGCTTAGGAAAATTAAAATAAAGATAGATTTAGAGAAAAATAATAGCCATCAAAATAGCAAGAGATCTGGCCTTTTAACAACAGAATGTGGAGAAGTAAGAATTCGAATTCTTCTTGACAACGTTGCCTCTATTTTGCTGTGCAAGTGTGAAAAAATGGCTTGGACATTTTTATGCCTCTCAGTCGCCGGTGCAGAGAAGCTAACACAATAAAACAGCTTTATCAAGTTCCCCTGTAGCACCAATTATTATTTATGCCAAAAAGTAAATAGGAGGGAGGAAATTCAAAAGATACCAATGCAAACAATTGAAGGAAAAAGCAAATTCTCAAGGCAAGGTAAGAGAAATGCAGCGAACAGCAGGCTAATTACAATTAAGCCAAGAGGAAAACACACATAAATATTATGAGCCAGGGCCACAGTGAACTCAGCGAGGGAACATAAACAGCGCTGTTGGAATGTCCATTTCTGCACTACTGTTCTTAATAGCCATGAGGCGGGAAGAAAGCACTGCTAAAAATACACAAGCCCTTCAACTGTGTGCTGGAGTAGCTCAGAGACCACACATCGACTTCCCTGGAAGGCGAGGGATGTCACACTTGGCCTTAGGAGCTGGATTTTGGCAGAAGGGGTAGTTTCCAGGCAGGCTGCTCCCTTTGCACGGGATACTTGGCCAGGAAGCGCTGAGATTTCCAGCGCCTTCTCTCTCACTCGCTGTCCTCGGAGAAGTGAAATGAGGGCAGAAGAAACTGTGACAAGCACAAGCATCTGGCCTGTGCTCCAGGCAGATACGGTTCTGGACTCTTAGATGAGGAAATGAGGGTCCAGTGAGAGATGCCGGCAGCTGCCTAGAGCCATGCCTTGGAGCAAGAATGGAGAACTACACAGCTCAAAGCGGGAGATACACAGTGATTTCTTTCTTTCTTTTTTTTTTTATTATTGTTAAAAGAAAAATTTACATTTACTCCCCTTGTTCCCGGCCCTCCTGCTCCCCCACTACCCCACCACCCTCCCCCTGCTTCCTTAAGATGGGGCAGGATACCCTGCCCTATGGGAAGCCCAAGGCCCTCCCCACTCCATCTCGGTCTAGGAAGATGTGCATCCATATAGAATAAGTTCCCAAAAAGCCAATACATGCAGAAGAGCTAGGTCCCGGTGCCATTATCATTGGTTTCTCAGTCAGTCCCCACTGGCAGTCACATTCATAGGGTCCAGTTAGGTCATATGCTCATTCAGTCTTGGTCCAGCTGGATTTGATGAGCTCCCAATAGATCGAGCACACTGTCTCTGTTGGTGGGCCAGTCCCTCACGGTCCTGACTTCCTTGCTCATCTTCTCCCTCCTTCTGCTCTTCCAATGGACCTTGGTAGCTCAGTCCCTTGTTCTGATGTGAATGTGGGTCTCTGGCTCTATCTCCATCCATCATGCGAAATTTCTATGGTGACGATTAAGATATTCAACAAAGTAACTATGGGGCAAGTTCAATTCAGGCACCCACTCCTCTGCTGCCCGAGTACCTAGCTGGGAGATCCCTGTGAATACCTGGGATCCCCTCTAGAGACAAGTCTCTTGCAAATCTTAGAATGACTCCTGTTAATGTAGATATCTTATTCCCTTCTCCAATATCCACCCTTCCTCGATCTCCACCCTCCCACAACCCCAGGCTCTCCCCGGTTCTTCCTTTCTCCCTTCTACCCTCTTCCCTTTCACCTTCCCCTCCCCCAATCCCTACCTCCACCCCCATCCCTACTCCCGTGCTTCCAACTTTTGTCTGACGATCTTGTTTGCTTCCGACTTCCAGGAAAATCTATATATGTTTTTCTTTGGGTTCACCTTGCTATTTGGCTTCTGCAGGCTTGTGAGCTATAAGCTTAATGTCCTTTGTTAATGGCTAAGGTCCACTAATGAGTGAGTACATACCATACTCATCTTTTTGGGTTTGGGATATCTCACTAAGGATAGAGTTTTCTATTTCCATCCATTTGCATGCAAAATTCAAGATGTCATTGTTTTTTTCCGCTGAGTAGTATTCTAATGTGTATATATTCCATACTTAAGGTCATGTTCATCTTCCTTAGCGATCAGGGAAATGCAAATCAAAACGACTTTGAGATACCATCTTACACCTGTCAGAATGGCTAAAATCAAAAACACCAATGATAACCTATGCTGGAGAGGATGTGAAGTAAGGGGAACACTCCTCCATTGCTGGTGGGAAGGAAAACTTGTGTGCAACCACTTTGGAAATCAGTGTGGCGGTTTCTCAAGAAACTGGTAATCAACCTACCTCAGGATCCAGCAATACCACTCTTGGGAATATACCCAAGAGATGCTCAACCGTACTACAAAATCATTTGTGCTACTATGTTCATAGCAGCATTATTTGTAATAGCCAGAACCTGGAAACAACCTAGGTGCCCCTCAATGGAAGAATGGATCCAGAAAGTGTGGAATATATACACGGTGATTTCTTTAGGACTGGCTCCATAGCACCCACGTCTGATCTTACAAGATGAGAAGTGAGAACCTAACAGGTCCTCACTCCCTACGGGAGAGCAGGAACCTAAGGTCCTCAACCCTGCAGTCTGACCTCCGCATCCTATGACTTATGACCACATCAAATCTGGATTTGATCATTAAAGATGAGCTCCAACTCTTCTAAACCCAGTTCAGTAGTTTAATTCTTCTGATTCAGATTGCTCACATGCTTCGCTTTTTAGGAGAAACTAATAAAGAAAGAAAAATAAGAAAGAGACATCCTTATTTATTTGGCTGGCAAAGGTAAAGCAGTCCCTGTGGCCTCTGCATCTGTTCACAGCTCCATAGCCTGCAACTCTTTTCTTCCTTCAGGTGTTAAATTTTAAGAATATGTAATTAACAATATGCCTCCCCCCACCTCTTTACTTTAAAGTAAATTCTGGTTTGTTCCCGCTCTCTGAATCATGTGACAGATGAAAGGGTGGAAATTTTAGAACAGAAAAGGAGACAATTCTAAGAAAGTTAAATTGTGACATTACTAAGCTGAAATAAGAGGAGTAGCTAATACAATGACTCATACTAAAATTTCCCAAAGGTAATTCCTCAGGGAAGACAAGAAGGAAATTAAGCACAAAGGATACAGGCATGGGCCCAGGAAGATGAGAAAGGCTCTTCACTCTACACTGAAAAAAAATTTATAATGTGGAGAACATCTTTGATGTAAGAAATGATGTGTTCTTCTACCTCCCACTGCCCTGGGAAGATGCTGGTTCCCTTTGGAGTGGCCACACAAAACGTCTTCAAGTTCCTAGGATGATACCCAATGATACCCAGTCCTCCTATCCTCCTACCTCTGGCTCTTGAGCGCTGATATGAAGGCTTGCCTACCACACCAAGGCTGCCTCACATTTCATACAAGACGAGGTAAATCTATAACTTAAAAATTAAAGCTAAAATCATCATTAGAACCCCCAGGAAACAGAAACGGGTACTCTTCTGTGTGTTCAAGACCAGCCTGGTCCACATAGCAAGCTTTATTCCTGCAGGACTGTATAGTTAAGACTCCAGCTCAAAAGATGGAAACAACAATTCCCGCCCCACACAATGAAACCCTGTACATGCATACGTGTGTATGTGGAATACATAAAGTAAACTCGGTACATTGTTTTCTGGGCCCGGACCTTGGAAACTAACTAAATCAATGCATTGCACATGAGTTATAATTAAACTTACTTGATCTCAGACTTTCTAGATTGCAACCAAAGATACAAAAAACAAGAGGTAGAGAAACATAAAAATGTCATTTCCCCCCCCAGCTTGGTATCGTGTTCATGACACTGCTGTGAGTCGCTGTAACAATAACTACATGGTAATTTCTCACCTCACTGTGCTGATGCAGTTATGTGGGGAGTTTGGGTACCTGAACTGGAGTAGTCACTGAAAGCAGACTTGGAGAATTGATTAGTGAGTCAATTTACAGCAATTCAGTGTGTAAGTTGGGACTGTTTTTTGTACCTCATATATTTAAAATGTATACTTCATATTCTTACAATGAACAGACTTATTTTTTTTTCTATTTTGAAAACAGTCTCTGTCTGCTGGACAGAGACTGAAATAAAAAATACATTTAAAATGAAGAAAGCATCTCTAATAATAAATTGTGACCTCTAACATTATGGCAACTGGTCTTCAAATCTTTGTGAGAAATATTTGCATGGATGACTTCAGAGCTGAGCCCTCGGTGTCTCCAACTGGGGCCCCTTCCCTGGGGGAGACTATTCCTCCTGCTCTCAGCATTCCTGAAGTTGCCTATAGCTCTTTGTCTCGGGTTGAGGCCCTGTAAGATTCCCTCCCTCCATGCTAGTGCGAGTGTGTCTTCCTGGTCAGTGAGTTGTTTGAAAACCTAAGTCAACAGATCATTAGAAACACGGGGTCTGGAAGAAACCTGAAGACAGACTCCTAGGCCCGTTGACACAGCACAGATCTGTGTTTGATGCAAACTCTAATACCAGCTCCCTGGTAAGCCTCCCAACCCTTCCTTCTGAGCCTTCCAACCCCTTCCAGCGGCTCTCTAGGAAGCCTTCTTCCCTCTAAACTCTCCTAGCTCAGAGTGGTTTCTTTCCTATCATACTATAATAATTTTCACTAGAAAATAACACTGAAAATACATCAATAAATGCTTCCCACTCTGGTTCCTCTGCATTTCTCCAGCCTCACCTGGTACGACTGCTCCCTAACTGTGCCTGGGTAGGCAGTGAACTCAATTCAGGTCTGCCTCTTTTAGACCCATCCTCCCAGATGTAGGCAGTCTTTCTCAGAGACAGTTTTTCTAGTGTTCTCATAATAAACCTACATTTTCAGCAGAAATGATTTTCTCTGCAGTGTGAACAGAGAAAGACACGAATTTCGGTTCCCCTTCCATAGCCCCTCTTCAGGGAAATTCTACGCTTGCTTTCCTTGTCTCTGTGGGTAGATGGTTACAAGCAAGTTGGAGAGGGTAACGCAGTCTGATGGCTTGTAGGAAGGGTATGCACTGAAGAACCACTTTAGATGCAAAAACTGGATGCGGTGACGCCCACCTATATTCCCAGCACATGGGAAACTGAGGCAGGAGCCGAATTTAGGATACATTGTGAATACTTGGCCATCCCGGGCAGATATCAAGAAGCTATGTGAAAAATGAATACCTAAGATAAAATGAGCAAAAATAATAAAATAATAAAATTTAGACTGTGCAGGCACAAGAAATGCAATTTTTAAGATTTGGTGTAAAACTTGTTTAGCCTGTGAAGATTTTCTGGATACAAAAGGATTTTAAACTGCAGGGTGCTGTTTCCAAGCCAAGAATGATTCATTTTTATCTTTTTCTGGCACTTGGTATTGTTTTGGCTGCCACTCATGATGAGGAGGCTGTTTCCCTTAAAAAAAAAAAAAAAAAAAGAACAAAATGTTGGTGGCTCTAATTTTAGTTCCTGGCTTTAATTTTTCCTCATTCCTACAGTGATAATGAAGAAATATTAGACCTCAGTGAAGAAACCAATGTTTCTGAAAAGAGAAAGCCAAATTTCGGTTGATTTGTATGGAAGCTTGATCTACATCCATTTATGCTCAATATTTTGTAAGTAGGACATACAGTTAATTCACCACCCGCTTACACAGCTACCGAGGAACCCTCTCGGTACTGATCATCGCAAGGCAGTAATGTGGTTACTTTCAAGAGCAATGATACTCACAGTTATAACCATCCACTGACCTCAGCTAACTCATGAGTCATCAGAAGACACACTTTGTAACAGCTGTGAACGAACTGGGAATGGCAGAGAAATCTCTCAACCTGATAAAAGTCACGCACCAAAAGCTCCACAGCTCATGTTTGCTTGACAAGGCAAGATTCAGAACTTCCTAGGCGAAACGATCTTGAAAGAGAACAAAGGCGGAGGACTCACATTTTCTGAGTTGAAAATCTCTACCGTTCTACCAAGTTACACTAACAACAGCAGCAGCAGCATAAAGATAGATATCAGATCAATGGAAGAGAATTAACAATCCATGGTGGACCAAAAGAGATAGTCCAAGCAAAACCGCAAGGCGAAGTTGCTCCAAATGCGATGGGAAGCTGTCACGAAGGTGGAAGGGGGAGCTGGTGAGCGTCTGCGGAAGCAGTAACTCTCACTATCACTAACCTGTAGAATGGTCTAGCCAATGGGGAAAAGCACTAGTGCTTCCAACAGCAAAGACCCACGCTAGGTCCTCTGGGGAATGCTCTGCTGTTGAACTATACCCCGAAGGCTCATTTTATTTTTTATTTGGAGACAGGTTTTCACTAAGTTGGACAAGCTGGCTCGAACTCTCTAGCCCACAGAGGACTTGGATTTGAAATCCTTCTGTTTCAGCATCCAAGACTCCTGAGATTATAAACCTGTATTATCAGGCAGGCTGCAGCATGCTTTTTTTTTTTTTTTTTTTTTTTTTTTCGAGACAGGGTTTATCTGTGGCTTTGGAGCCTGTCCTGGATCTAGCTCTTGTAGACCAGGCTGGTCTCGAACTCACAGAGATCCGCCTGCCTCTGCCTCCCGAGTGCTGGGATTAAAGGCGTGTGCTACCACTGCCCGGCTGCAGCATGCTTTTTTAAAAAAAAAATCGTTGTACCAGATTCCTAAACTTGTTTTTAGTTGTTGGAGAGAAACATTTATAAAGTTAGTTTTTTACAAAGGAAAAAAGATGATAGAATTATTTGTGTTTAAGAAAAGTAGCATATTCAAACCATGTATAGTGGTCCACATTTGTCATCCCACTTCTTGGGAGACAGAGGCAGGCAGAACGATCTTAGTTCATGGTCAGGATGAGGTCCATAGATAGACCTTATCTATTGATTGATTGATCGATCGATTTAATTTTGAGCCCAGGCTGACCTTAAACTCCCTATGCAGTTGAAGAAATCTTGACCATCTGTCCTCTCCTCCTCTGCTTCTGAGTGCTGGGACTCTAGAGATGTGTCACAACACTTGACTCATGCAGTGTCGGGGATATAGAACCTAGGGCACCATGCGTGTCAGGCAAACATCCCACCACCTGAGCTGCAGGCCTTACATCTAACTTGGCATGGTGGCACAGGCCCGGGATCCCAGCATGCAGAAGGGAAAAGCAGGAGGGTCATTAACTCAAGGTCAGCCTTGCTACTCTGTGAGTTTGAGACCAGCCTAGGTTTCTTTAGATTCTGATTTTTTTTTTTAAAAGTGATTGCTTCTAATGCCCATCTTGTCAAACACTGATTACAAGTGTTTACAAGATCTCAGTCATTTCCTAGAAGCAGCAGATGTCTGGGCTGAAAGAATGGCTCATTAGTTAAGAACACTGGATGCTCTGCCAGAGGACTTAGGTTTGCTTTCCTCTACCTACGTGACAGCTAACAACTGTCTGTCCCTCCCATTCCAGGGGATCCTACTCCCTCTTCCTGCCTCCGGGGGCACCAGGCACATGTGGTACACAGACATACGTGCAGCCAATCTATCCATACACACAGAATAAAATTAAAATTAAAAAGGCAGCTGATAGCTTATGTCATTAACCAAGGCAGCTCAAAATCCACCCTTACCTAAAATGACCTCTCAGTAAGAATTACGAAAATCTACTGTTTGCAAAGCTTCCCCCTAAATGTTCAGCCAAGAACAATACTTTATTTAAATGCCCATTCCTGCATTTATTTGTTCGGTGTTCATTTAAAAGTGTACCACCCACAAACGCAGTAGTGGGCTTTGGTCAGCGAGGCACATTGCAAATAAACCAGGGTGGCCATTGCCCTCTGGGAGTCACTGGCCTTTCACCCGGGGAATTGCGCAGTAGGGAGTCACTTCCTTTTGGCCAGTAAAGAGTCACTGCATTTAATGCGCCCCCATTCCTCAGGTGGAAGGAAGGAAGGCGACAACTACCTGGAAGAGTTGTGCCCCTGATAAAATTCATGGTTTGGCCACCATGATTGCCTTCCTGCCAGGGTAAATACATAATCATGTTATCAGTACAGTCTGAGATAAGGATAGAAGTTTAAATATAAATTATTGACGGCAGTTGCCAATAGTTAAAATAGGCTTTTCCCCCTCAAGGGAATGAGCCTTGTCACCTAGATGCCATTTGTAATAACTCATTGTTATTTCTGGGTCTTCTCTCCTCCATTGACGAGTGGGATAATTGAGAGATAGCCCTGAGGTTCAAGGGGCCTTTTGCTGCATAGCAAGGGGACACGTGGGGTGGGCAAGGCATAGATGCTAAGCCTTTGCCATGCTTCTTGACTATATTGTATACAAGGAGCAGAGGGACTGGAAAACAAATGAAATCTTCTGAGTTCAAAATATACACATTTTAAGGACTGCACTGGTATTTGTCATGTAAACTACACACTTTGACACTCGTGAGATAGGAGGCACAGCACTTTCTTTTCTAGAAATAAAAATACATACTTCAACTAAAATAGAATGAAAAAAAATCACCTGGAAATAAATTCTGACTAATGTTTTAGAAGCAGCTAACATTTTTTTTCGGTATAAAATTAAAATCACGCATACGCCCCTTTTTGTAGAGGTGTGTGATTTATATACCGCTAAGTTCACATTTCTTTTTTTTTTTTTGGAGGGGTGGGGTTGAGACAGGGTTTCTCTGTGCTGCTTTGGAGGCTGTCCTGGAACTCACTCTGTAGACCATGCTGGCCTTGAACTCACAGAGATCTACCTGCCTCTGTCTCCTGAGTGCTGGGATTAAAGGCATGTGCCACCACTGCCCAGCAAGTTTGTATTTCTAAAGAATAGAATTCAGCATATTTAGAATTGTCACTGAGTAGGATAAGGTGCATTAGAGTCCAGGTGTGGTGGCAATCACCTTTAATCCAAGCACTGTGAGTTTGAGGTCAGCGAGGTCTATGCAGTTAGTTCCGGAAGAGCCAAAAAAAAAAAAAAAAAGCAAACGAACAAAAAACCAACACAGCAAATTTGAAAACGTTTTCCTCACCCTCAAAGGAAACTGCCTCTCCATCTCGTGGCTCCCTCTACGGAAGCCTTAGACACCACTGAGAGGTTCCCTCATTTTGTAGTAATGGGGCTTGAGCCTAGGGCTTGCACAAGCCAGGCAACCACTCTGCCCGTAAGCTACACCCCCTGCGTTCATGTCTTTCGGCGCTTTCATGTGCTTGGTCTCATACAGCTGGCAGTTCGTCAGACTTCTCTTACTTGGCCTAATGTCATTCACGTTCCTCTATGTTGCAACCCTTGCAAGTTCTCCATTCCTTCCCATGGAACAATTTGATTCCATTAAATGAATACATATTTTATATACATTAAATGACTATTTTGCTGGGTTTACCTGGGCTTTAGTTGATGGACATTTGGGTTGTTTCCTTTTTTTAATACTTAAAAATTTGTTCTACTATATTTGGATATAAATTTTCATGGCATACATTTTATTTCTTCTGAATATACGTCAGCAGCAGAATTGCTGTAGCTTCCAGTAACACTATGGCTCTTCCTTTTTGGTTCTGGAGACAGAACCCAGCACCTTGGACAAGCTAGGTGAGTCCTCTACCACTGACCTGTACCACCATTCCCATTTCACTTTTTGAAGCACTATTAAAGGTTTTTCCCAAGTGGGTAGACCATTTCCCATTCCCAGCGGCAACATATTAAGCTTCTAATTTCTCCACATTCTTGCCACTTTGTAACATGAGGGGCTGCTTGTTGGGGTGTCTGTCTTGCCCAGTTCCCACAGTCGTTGGGAAAATCACATAGAGGTCTCCAGAAGATTATAAACTGATTGGCACATTAGCTCAGGCTTCTTATTAGCTCTTGTAACTTATATTATCCCATTATTCTAGTATATGATAGCCACATGACTCGATACCTTTTTCAGTGGGGCAGGTCACATCTTGCTTCTTCTGTGATCTGGGCAGGACTGGGAGGAATGGGCTTCCTCCTTCCCAGAATTCTCCTGTTCTCATTGCCCTGCCTCTACTTCCTGTCTGGTTGACTCACCTATACTTCCTGCCTGGCCAATCAGTGTTTATTTAAAACATTATTGACAGAATACAGACATTCTCCTGCACCACCACTTTATAATATATACTATTTTTTTAAATTACAGAAATCCTAGTGAAAAAGTAGAATTTCATTGGGCTTCAACTGCATTTCCCTAAAATTAATGATACTGATTTTTTTTGTATTTGTTAGTCATTTGTTTTTCTTCTGTAAAGAAATGCCTGTTCCAAATTTTGTTTAATTTTAACTTGTTTGCCTTCTTTTTTTCAGGTGTAAAAATATTTACATATGATGGATGATAGATCTTTATCACACATATGATTTACTGTTATTTTCCTCTATCTCAATTATGATTTTGGTTTTACTGTGATGGCTAATTATTTTATGTGTCATGCTGACTGAGACATGAGATGTTCAGTCATTTTGTGAGACATAGGGGATATTTTGAAGAGAGTGTTTGGATGAAATCAATATTAAATTAGTACATTTAGCAAAGCAAATTGTCCTTTACAATGTGGTAGACCTCGTTTGTCTGACTGGACCAAAGAAAAGGGCTTACCCGTCTTTCCCTAAGTCAAAGTGGGTCTTTGGAACGAGACACTGTCTTTTACCTGCATGGAGATTCAAACTCAGCTTTTCCTGTATTCCAAGCCTGCTGGCCCTCAGACTAGAACCACACCACTGTCTTCCTTTAGTAGCCAGGTTACTGAGTCACCCTGAAGACATGGGGACTTCCAGCCTCCTCTGTGATGTGAACAGTTCCTTTCAATGCATCTTTATGGTTTCTGTTTGGTTTCTTTGGAGACCTCTAGTATAAGGACTGGTGTCTCACCTGAGAAATCGTTGTGTGATTTAGTCACAAAGCCTCCAGGGTGTCCAAGTGCTGGTCTCCTAACTTTATGTGACGAAGGCTATCTATGAATGCAGCCCAACATACAATCACAATTCATAAAGACATTACGAGGCCTTGTTTGGCAGTTTGTATTTGTAACTCAACTGCGTAGTTCTCAAGTATGAACTTCATAGATGACAGCATCATACCGTTACGATTCTCAAATCTGAACTTGGTAGATGACATCCTATTGTCATGTCAAAATGTTGAGCATGTGGGAACCATCTTTGTCCTATAGTTTTAATGAAACTAGATGGCAGAAACATGACTATGGAATATGAAATTATCTATGTGTGTGAAGGAAAACACAAAACAAGGCAACAACACAATACCAGGAAGAGCATGGGGGATAATAACATCATAACTGTGTCTCGGTAGCAGAAATTAAAGTGTACCACACGGGGGCGGGTTCTAAGATCTGCTGCGGATGCCTGAAATGGTTATGTATCTATTATAAACTTCAGTTCACAAATTAGGCACAGTAGGAGATTCATTAATAATTAATAATAACTAACAGATATCGGTGAACTGATACCATTCCTATATGATTGCAGCATCCCTCTCAAGACCTCTTATTGTACCGTGCTTGTCCTTCACATTTGGTGATGTAAGCTGGTACAATGTTTATCGAGCTGAGACAAAGAGAGCTCATAATGTCAGGGTTGGGATGCACTCTGGGGCTACAAAGTCTCAATACCACAATGGGGGGGGGTGGTGTATTACAATTAATAACTGAAACAGTTATTGAGTGACGAATTAGACAGATAGATACACAACATGAATACACTGGACCAACGAATGGCCTATGTCCTGGACAGGGCAGTGTGGGATAATAAGAGAATTCATCATACTATTCATAATGGATATTAAATTTAATACTTACGAACTATTGATCTCTATAGCTTAAAAGTCTTTATTTCATTATTTCTGTGAGTACACACTTTGTGCGTTTGCATGTAAGGGCACTCGGCTGTCATGGCATGTGTGGAGGTCAGGAGACAACTGTATAGAATTAGTTCTTTCCTTTTATGACGATTCTGGGAATTGATCTCAGGGTGGCAGGCTTGGTAGCAAGTACCGTTACCTGATGAGCCATCCAGCTGGTCTAGTTGTCTTTGAGACAAGAGCTCAAGGGTAGCCCAGGCTGGCTTTGCACTTGCGACAAAACTCTTGCTACAACCTCCCAAGTGCTGGGTTACAGGCACGAGTCACCAGGCCTGGCTGACTTCTGGATTTTTCAGTTGCATAGTTTTGGACCATAGTTAATCACAAGTATCTGATCATGGAAGGAGGAGCTACAGGCACGAGGGACTATTGAAGCGGTTTAGTCAGTGTGAAGTAGGGACCAAAGATCTCTTCTTGGTCTGAAAACTGCATCTTCCTATGTTATCATCCATATAACACAGCTGATGATCCAGCTCTTCACTGACCTTTATGAAGACATCTGTGACATAAAGTCTTGAATTCAAAGGAAACAACGCTGTATTTCTAGGTATTCATCTAGAAAATATGTACAAAATGAACACACTCTTACAATAAGATCTGAAAATATTTGTTTTTCAGAGCTGGAGTCAAACCCAGGGCCCCACACACACTAAGCACGTACCCTGCTATTGGGCTATGTCCTTGGCTCTTTTGTAAAATTTCCCCTCTTCTAACTCTGGTTCGGCCTTAAGTGCTTTCACTTCAGTGATGCCATCACTGAACTAAATATAATATAATATAATATAATATAATATAATATAATATAATATAGAGATAATGTATCCCAGATCTTGGTTTTGTGTGCTTTCCCTATATTGCATTATATATTGAAAAACTCTTTATTAAAGCAGAATATAGATTTATAAACAATTATTTATCTAGTGATAAGTGTCTATTCTTAGTTATTTCCAGTTCCTTTCACGATTACAATGTTGGCTTTCTTGCACTGTATATGTTTGCTTAGTCACATAGATATATACCTAGGAATATAAGTTTTTTTCTATTTATCCACTATGGCAAAATTAATTTTCTTTATTAATTAAGACATATAAAATGTAACTTTTATCCCCCTTTATTCCCTCTTTATCAGTGTTTAATCATTACGAAAGAAAACAGTTTTTAAAATACTGGCATCAGAGACATGGCAGAAAAGACTATCTGTAACCCTGTTATATCTGTATTCTAAATTTGTCTTCAAGTTTCAGGTAAAATTTTTAATAATTTTCACCTTTTGTATTGTCTACCTTGTAAGTAAAATTGAGAAAAAATTAAGTATATTTCCACTGAGCTTCATTTACATATAAATTACAACATGGACTGTTGTACTTAAATATGATAAAAGTCATGACAGTTTTTACAAAATTTGAAATAAGAAAAGAAGAAAATATTTTTTCTTCCTTTACCAACTATTTGTTCTGCATAACCCATGGGATCCAAATGTCCAACTGAGTGATGGACTTGACTATCTAGAGGTGTAGGGAAAGGAATATGTCTTGGATGTTCATGACAGTGAGCCCCTGGAATGCCGAGGCAGAGTCGGACCACAATCCTGGGCCTTACAGATCTTTTAAAATAACATTCATGTCTAACATATGAAAGAATAATAGGAAAGACATATTATTCTGCCCTCTGGATTTGCAACTGGCAATCATGAAGTTTTGTCTTTCTGAGTTTCTCTCCTTATCTCTTCTTTATTGAGACAGCCTCTCACTATGCAACTCTGGCTGTCCTGGAACTCAACAATGTAGACCAGGCTGGACTCAAAACGACAAAGATCCACTTGCCTCTGCCTCCTGAGGGCTGGGATTAGAGGTGTGGGCTACCACACAGCTTCCTAGTGTCTCAGTAACCGAGGTTACTGTAATGCTTTCCAGGCCCTCCTCTTCCCTGAAAACTTCATTTTCTTTGCAGCTGAGTAAACTCCACTGTGCACAGGGGTCGCATTTTTGATATCCAGTCACCTGTTGATGGACTTTTCTGTGTTATGATGGCTAAGGCATCAGTAAGCTTGATATGCAAATATCACCACGGTGGGCTGTGAAGTCACAACACGGAGACGTTTAGAAATATGCCCGGGAGTAGTATAATCGGTCAAATGGTAATTCCTATTTTTAATTTTTGAGAAGCCTCCACCCTCTTGACTACTGAACTAATTCTTGACTATTGAGCCTCCACCCTCAATAGTCAAGAATTAGTTCTTGATTATTGGATATCCAAAAACACAAAGTAGTTTAAAATCTTAGTGATGAAATGAATACATCGAAGGAAGATTTTAGAAACCTCCTTGGATAGAGAAAGGGCTCAGAGGTTAAAAGCACATACTGTTCTTGCAGAGGACCCACATCCAGTTCCCAGCGTGGGTATCAGGTGGCCCAGGCTCACACTCACAACTGCCTGAAAGGTCAGTCTCTGTGAGGGGATCTAACAAGTGCACACACACACACACACACACACACACACACTAAAACAAAAGATTCTTTACCACCCACTGCTATAAGGGTGAAAGGTCAGTCTCTGGGAGGGGATCTAAAAAGTGTGCACACACACACACACACTTAAACAAAAGATTCTTTACCACCCATTGCTATAAGGGTGAAAAGACAGTCTCTGTGAGGGGATCTAACAAGTGCACACACACACACACACACACACACGCACGCACACACACACACACACACACACACTTAAACAAAAGATTCTTTACCACCCACTGCTATAAGGGTGAAAGGTCAGTCTCTGGGAGGGGATCTAACAAGTACACACACCACATACTCACACACACACACATACACACGCACGCACACACACACACACACACACACTTAAACAAAAGATTCTTTACCACCCACTGCTCTAAGGGCACCTTTGGGACCTTATTATTGTGTTGACTGTTCTGTNCACACACACACACACACACACACTTAAACAAAAGATTCTTTACCACCCACTGCTATAAGGGTGAAAAGACAGTCTCTGTGAGGGGATCTAACAAGTGCACACACACACACACACACACGCACACACACACACACACACACACACTTAAAACTTAAACAAAAGATTCTTTACCACCCACTGCTCTAAGGGCACCTTTGGGACCTTATTATTGTGTTGACTGTTCTGTCAAATGTTTTAAGAAGTTGGGTGTTATCAATCTATCGTTTTATATGAAGTAAACGATGTAAACACTTTAACAATGGTCTTCGGCGATCTAAAAGCTTAGAGATTTTCTATATTGTATATGGGATGAACTGCTGGCAAATCCCAAAAGTTTCATGATAATAATAATATGAGGGATATGTCTGAAGATTGAACATATTCGTAGCTGTTTGCATATAATGAAATAGGGCAGAAAATTCGACTTCTGAACTTTTTTTTTTTTTTTTGCCTCCGTGTGTCTGAATTATCAACACACACATTCTCTACCAATAATTCCCGTGTCAGATGAGGACATCCAGAGAAGTGTGAACTCGATAAAAAACAAACCAAAACAAAATGCGGTGCTTAGGACAATCTGTCCAAAGGGACAGAGCTCATTAAGCGAATGCCACAGGCCAGTTCCTGGAGTTCAGGCCCACACCTAACAAATTCCAAAAGTTCTTCAGACCTAAGCAAGTCAAAATACACTACGGAAACCATTTTTGACAAGAACTCTTGGGCTGAGCTTTTAGTATTCAGTATCTGGCCAGGACAGGAATCACCCAGTATCCTGTGGAGGAAAACAGCTGACGTGAGGCCCAGGTCGCCTTCCCCCTCCTAATCAGGCTTTCTAATGTACTGCCAATTTGCCCCAGGCTGTCCTCGATAAGGCCGCCGCATTACTGGAATCCAGGGTCCACCAATGTGAAGTCCTGGGGTGCGGGGCTGCATCTTTTCCCGGACCTCCTTTCTCCAGGGCAATTATACTTCGTGGAGAAAGTTCATCTCGGTTTGAGTTCTGATGGAATCTACAGCTCCTCCCGACCCACGGCTAAACTGCGTATTGTCCCGTCCTGAAAGGAAGAGGGAAAAACTCCAAGGCGTGCAAACACCGCATTGAACACACATCGTGACCAGCGCTAAGGAACAAGTAGAATCCCCACCAGGGATGTCAAACGCCAGTCTTGGGGCTTTAGTAGGAAACCCTGCTCTGTGCATTTGGGTTTAAATCAGTGCAGAGTGACAGGGACATACGGGAAGAGAACTATTCGGTGGTTCTTTTCCAGACTTGGGATCCTTACAGGGCCCTTGATCCTTGTTTATTTGATTTGGCTTTAAATCTTAGAGGGGCTACAAATGTCTTAGGCAGAATTTTTCTGGATAGAAAAAGAGCTGCTTCAACGTTCTTAAAAACAAAAGGTAGAAGAAAGAGCTGACGCAGGTCTCCTGCAGGCTGTGTGGCTCGCTGGCGCCACCTGGAGGTGGAGGGCAGCACAGACCCACTGCTCTGTTTCCACTACTGAAAGAATAACGATGAGGAGAGATCAGGATTATGTGGTATTTTGGGCATCAGGGGAGGCAGAACATAGGGAAAAGTTGTGAGTTCATGTGTCACTCAACTGGCATGTCTGCCCCGATGCCTCCAGGGCCGTGGACCTTGTCTCAGATGCTTGTGTATCAGTTTCCTCGCTGGGAAGAAGAGAAGAAAAATCTCTCTGCTGTAGACGCATTAGAGGGAACGGTATGTATATTGCACACAGACACGAGCGTGCAAGGCTTTTCTAGCTTCTTCCTCTCCCCAGGGCAGTAGCTACACACTGGGCTAAGGCTAGGCCTTGAGATGCTCGCCTACATTTGAATATTCTCAATAAACGACTGTCCATCCTTGTACTCTTGTCGACCCCAAACAACTTGACTATTTGAAGGTCAAAGGTCAGATTTGAGACGTCACTGGACAGCATTTGTATCTATAGCAACGCTGCCAAACAGCAATGCTTTCTATTCTAAGCACACCAAGAGAAATTTATTTTTTTTTAAAAAAGAGTATATTTTACATAAACATTTTTTTTTAAAAAAAAAAACACATCACCAGCTATAACACATTTCCTGAAAGAAATCGATCGCCCATATCTATTGTCTCCATGGCTAGCATACACAATCTTCTCCTTATGTTTGGTAACCTCTGTCAAGCCTCCTAAGAGTCTCACCTTTAGGAGTCTGAAAGGGGGTCAATGGGACAGTTTTGGTCTGCCAACTGGGAAATATTGTACAGTAAGAAATTGCTGGTCAAGAAGACCTAACACCCGTGGGGTGTGGCATCTCACTTGGGACACTGCGGTTGTGAATGGCTAACTGGTATACCACTCTCTTTTTTTTTTTAAATTTATTTATTTATTATGTATACAATATTCTGTCTATGTGTATGCCTGCAGGCCAGAAGAGGGCACCAGATCTCATTACAGATGGTTGTGAGCCACCATGTGGTTACTGGGAATTGAACTCAGGCCCTTTGGAAGAGTAGGCAATGCTCTTAACCTCTGAGCCATCTCTCCAGCCCAGTATACCACTCTCTTGAGCATGCTTTCCTCCATGGTGGTTGGAAGAGTGGGTGCAAAAGAGCAGAAAAAAAAAAAAAGACAGCTCGCTCTTATTTGAACAGATTCTCACACAAACCAGAAGAGGAACTTACATGAGTGTGGAACACACTTTAGATTTCTAGCAGCCTTCCGGGTTTTCTTTTAATTTTTTATTCATTTTACATATCAACCACAGTTCTCCCTCCCCTCCTCCTGCTCCCTCCCATCTCACTCTCCAACCTACCCCCACCCCCATTCTACTCCTCTGAAAGGGTAAAGTCTGGCACATTAAGTTGAGGTAGGGTCAAGGCCCTCCCCCTTGCATCAAGGCTGAGCAAGGCATCCCACCATAGGGAATGGGCTCCAAAAAGCCAGTTCTTGCACCAGGGATAAATCTTGGTCCCACTGTCAGGGTCCCCTCAAACAGACCAAGCTACCCAACTGTTGCCCACATGCAGAGGGCTTAGTTTGGTCCCATGCAGGCTCCCTAGCTGTTGGTCTAGAGTCCATGAGTTCCCATGAAGTAGGGTCAGCTGTCTCAATGGATTTCCCTGTAAGTAGGGTCAGTTGTCTCTCTGGGTTCCAACCCCCACCCTCCGTCATGATCTTGACCTGCCTCCCTTGCTCATGTCTTCCCTCCTTCCTTTCTACTGGCCTGGTGCTTGGCCTGGTGCTTGGCTGTGGATGTCTGCATCTGCTCTGTCAGCCAGAACCTGGAAACAACCTGCCAGCAAATGGCTACCTATAAGTACTCATTTCATGCCTCGGGCTACCTTCTGTTTGGCTGCTGGTAAAACTGGGGTTATGGCTTTTCAGAGTTCAGCACGTCACGAGGTTTTCCCAGGTACGCTAACATTTATTTCTCTTGTCTGGGGAGTTTATCCCCATCTAATGAGGCAACAGAAACAGAAAGGACTGGTCAGAGTCCTCCGGATTAACACATCTAGGGAGAGAACCTGCCGGAGGGCCTTCGGGTGACTGCTGTCCCGGCTCGGTCCTCAAGACAGAAGTATACCGATTCCCCAGTGACCCCACAGCCTGAATCAGCCCTAGGGTTAAATGCATCCAAACCCAGGTGTGGAAAGTACTGAGAAATAGGAGCCAGCTGAGAGTCTGTCCCCCAAATATGGGAGACATGGGTGAAAAAGCAATGAACTTTCTGTTGCCTTTGGAAAATTTGCCCAGCGTAGCGACCACCAAGGACATTTCCCTCCCTGCTCACTTTCCTGGCTTTTCACTGACACTACCCAGGATCCTTTGCAATCCTGTGCCGAGGCTTGACACCGGCCTCGGGTGAATAAGAATACATTTCCTGTTTAAGAGCACAAGACATTTTAGGGACAGGAAAGGCCCATCCGGTCCAACATACCTGCCCTTTTTAGGTTTATCTTAATCTCACCTTCCTTCATTTTAGACAGACATTTCTCATAATCTCCGTCCTAAGATTAGACCTGCCTTTCAGCATCATTATCTTTAAAACCGATAATTTCTGACATACACGGCTGCGAGGTTGCTGAGAGTGTGTAGCTTTAGATTTGGTCCAAAAGGGAGACTCTAGAAACATTTGGTTCCAGGGTTGGGAAGGTCGGCTCGCTTGATTTTACACACCCTTAACATTGTGAGCTGCTTTATTTGTCATGTTCTGTGTACCAACATGTCCTGCGCGAGCGTTTGGTGATAAGAGCTATTTTTTCAGGGGATAGGGATTCACAGGAAGACACTCCTCAGGCGGCTAAGTTCATAAACACCAGGGACCTGTTTAAAAGCTTAGCATTCTTTGAATACTTTCCTGGCTTCTGTTTCCCATTTCAAATCTGGAATTTACAGTAGGGTGAGGTAAGCCACTCACCATCCTAAAGAAGGTGAAATGTTGACTCCATAAATGTGTCATTGATCAGGAAGATCCACACTGTCAATCAAAAAGCCAGAAGAGCCTTCTGTGCAGGACCAGGGAAGCTTAGCCACATTTTGGTCAGTGTCTGCAAATCTGCACTGATTTCTTCACGCGTTAGCTCTCTCTCCAGGTCAACAAACCACCACCGAGACGACACTGAAGCTGTCTGCCAGATGTCAACCGCTGATTAATTTGTCTTAAGTTCAGCCAAAAGGGAAGAAGCTATGACGGGTGGGGCGGGAACAGCAAACCAGATCAACATCTGACCAACCAAGGCTTCCTGTCACCTTGGGAACAAAATTGATTGGCACTGGCTTCCTGTGTCCAAGTTAAAAACCAGCAGCAACTGTGGTAACAAGAATAAACTACAGATAAGAGATGTGGAAATTTAATCAAGCCCTATCACCAAGACCTCAGTTCCAAGGCCTGAGCAGAAAACTCGCGAGATAGCTTTTGAGAGCAACTTTTCAAAATCTCTTTTAAATGTATATGCTGGCCCAATCCAATTCCGTTTGCTTTCGGGGTGGATTGGATTCTGAAATTTTATTCCCTGTTGCCTTATTCATTCATTTAAAAATATTCATTGCCCATATGGTTACATCTATACACAGAATTATAGTGTATAAAGGAGCTTCATTCATTTGTACCTTATTTTTGTTCTTATGATTCACATGGAGGGATGCCCTAAAATTAGGCAACTGGACAAAGAGACACACTCAGATTGTTGTGGAATTGTTAAGTAGGAAAGCGAAACGGTTTGCAAAATAAACTTTCTTGGAAAATTTGAGACTAATTAAAGATGACTTTTTTGTGAGAGGTGTTTTTTGAAAATTACATAGCATGATTTTCTGCTCTTCCCAGTTCCGAATGACTTTCATACCTCATTTATAAGTATGCATAACTTACAGAACATTCTCCACATTGTATATCAGAATGTACAAAACTTGGCAACAGCAATGGGTAAGGGCAGACTCTGGGTGTGACCGCCTGAGGTTCGAACTGAACTCCTGCTGAGAGCTGCAAATTCTGTACAGCCATTGGATTTCTCCTCTACAGAGCGAGGAGACAGCTCTTTAGAGCTATAGCTGTCCCCCAGAATCCATGAGGAACTGGTCCCAGTATCTCCCACAGACATAAAGATCCGCACCTGCACGGGACTCTGCTTCCAATGGCGTGAGAGTGTCATGGAGCCTTCTCCGTCTTTAAATCCCTCGGGGATTGCCTATTACACCTTATGTGACGTGAGTTTTCTGGACACAGTTGTCAGTCTGTATGACTGAAGAACAACCAAACAACCCGCGAGTGCTCCGTAGAGACGCAGCGAAAACAATTTGCATGTGCAGTTGTTGGAACCTGAAGATGCAGGTGAAGACGGATAGCGTGGAGCGACAGCTGAGGTTCTTTTGATTGTCCTAGGGTTGATTGACATAATTAACGTAGAGCACTGAGACCAGCCGCTGGTCCGAAGAACCGGTGCTTCACAACTGTTGGCTGGTTTCTCACGTACATTCCTTCTGTTACCATGGCACCGGCAGGGTGACGCCAGGTACTTAACTCTGTTCCCGTTGTTGCCTGAATCCTGATGTTTCTGCTGCCAGTGCCACAGCAGAAGTGGTCAGCCACGACTGCAGACACGATGGGTGGATATCTATACAGAAGTCTGGAGAGTGTGTATAACTGGTAATGGGTGAGGGGAGGTGTGAGTCTTAACATTTGAGACAGGTCTCATTATCCTCTTCAGGCTGGCTGTGAACTTGTGGGGTCATGAGCTCCTCTTGCCTCAGCCTCCAGAGTAGCTAAGGCTAAACCCGTGAGGATTTGTGCCTGCCTCTATTTTGAGTTGTGCTTCAATAAACCTTTAAGGCTTCTGCAGTAAGAATATATTACTTAGAGAGTTGATTTTTTTTTTTAGGTGAATAAAGTCTGGTGAACACATTGTTGGCCCTGTTTACCAGTATTTTATACTGTCACATGGCCAAGATAAGAAGGGGCCACAATAAGAACGCATCCTCCCAGCATAAGTAGGACACTTTATATTCTGTGCCATACCATCATAAAATAACACAGGGAGACAGGGCCAACGGACATGATCCTTTGTCATCTAACTAGACACTAAAAGCATACAAGACTGCCACTGACTTATTTATTGCTATTTTCATATTGTGTAAAATTTTTGTCCATATATCTTTATGTTTAAGAAGAAATATTTTTGAAAAGATGAGAACTCTTTTTGTATGTTTGAGCCAAGTTATTCCCAGGAGAGGGTTCTTGGGCTGGCCCGTAGCTCAATTCTGAACAATTACCCTGGCATTATCCTAAAAACAATTCACACAAGTTGTACTAAGAATAAACAAGGCACAATGGAATAAAATTATCCTTCCAATCTCGGAACAGGAATGATATTTCAGTCAGGAAACCTAACCTTTTCCCAATGAATTAAGAGCTTAGACTTTTGTTGTCAAATACTTTAGACTGGGGAAAAAAATCAGATTGCTAAGTTACTGATTGGGGCTGAACACTGTGAAGACAAAATACTAATGACTTTGTATGTACCATCAACTGTTCCTACGGTACCAAAAATGTCGTTCTTGCTGGAGTTCATCTGGATTACCCCAGCTGAGGACGCATGAGTTTCTAAATGCTTTCTAAAACTGAGACTTCTCAGTTAAGAAAAGAAAATCTGATATGCTAATTAGGAGACCAAGTGTTCTCAGAGCTCAGCTCACAGTGATGGTGCAGGACCCAGAGGAGTCTGTGCCCACTTTCCCCTATGGCCCCTGGACGCAGAGCTGCAAGGACCTGGATTAGAGCAAGATGTGACCTGCAGTGACTGTGTCTCCCTGATGCTGAATAACACACAACAGCCAGCTCCCACCATCTCCTTAGGGGGCTTTGTGGACAAGCCAGTTAATATCTTCCTCTTAGCTCCTTGTGTCTAAACACTCAGCATCCTGAACTCCTAACAAAGTAATAAAATCAGCTACAGGAACCCAGAACAGCAGTGTAGATAAGGACCACTGAGGCATGGTGGGGCATAGATCAGTCGGGCTTGTAAAAGTCACATAAAGGTCTTCAGATTGACAATGTCTGAGTTAACTGAATTCCAGAGCTGGGCTTCTGGTAGGGTCTCAACTACTGCCTTCATGCCAGGGCTCTGTCTCCACTGCATAGATAGAGAACCCTTTCAGTGGCTTGGACCGGGATCGCGGAGACCACAGTTCCCGAAGAGAATCATTTAAATACAGAACACCTGAGAAATATAAATGTATACCAATCTAAATGTATGCACACAGGCATTTAAACATGTATATATTTAAGTATGGTTTTTGATAGATGTGTTTAAATACACTCTGTGTGTATTTATCCATGTGCATAATCATCCCTTAGTCTCTACAAGGGATTGGTTCCAGGATCTAAGTAGTTACCTAAACTATCAGACCAGTGCATTTAGGGAAAAAGTGCTGCCCTTGCATAGACCCACAAGGCCTCCTTCTGTATGGGCCAAGTCAGCGCTCATTTGTTTATGACACCCAGTACGATGTGAACACCGTGGAAATTGTTGCAGTGTTTAGTTGGGGGGGCAATAACAACATCTGTGCATGTTTGGCACAGATGCAATTCTTTCTTCCTCCACACATGTTTACCTGCACTTGATGGACTCCACACGTGAGGAACCCCTGAGCACTGAGGGCAGACCATGTAGAGATGTCTCCACGGATCAGATTCCCCCTCTTCTTCCCAGATAGTCCCCCAGACCTACTGAGGGTAAATTCCTGGGTCAGAGTCTATAATATTTTTCTATAAACTCCATCTAGGCTTTAAGATTCTACACAGAAAGCTTACAAAGTTTCCCTCAGCTGCTGTATTAGAATAGACATGGGAACGGCTGCTCTACACATCTCAGTCCCATAACGATGCAAGTTCAAGGAATGACAAGGCTTTTGTTGTTTTGCTTTGTCTGAGGCAAGATCCATGATAGCCCAGCTGGCCTGTAACTCACCATGGAGGCCAAGACCGGCCTTGAACTCCTGATCCTGCTGCTCTCACCGTCTACATACTGAGGTTATAGGTATATGACATATACCTGGCAAAGCTCTGAGTTCCAAAATAAAGCCACCTGCCTCCGTACCACCACTATTCCCCGCACACTGAGCAATGGCAGCAGCAAGTGAGGGCGGGGAAGGGGCAGAGCATTTTGGGAAGTCCGGTGTGTATCGGGCAGTGCAAGATTTGGAAAGAGCGTGGGCAGATGACCTCCAGCCCGAGGAAGCTTACCAATTAGTTTAATAAACTATACAATTCGGTGTTCTATGAGGAGTAACGACTTCGGAGAAACAGATGAAAACTATAAGCACATGGAAGCTGTGTCATCATTATTGGATTCCGTCTAAGGATCTTGAAGTTCTTCACACGGCGAGACAATTTGATTTTGTGTATAAACAGCCACCTTGAGGTTGTTAAAGTACTGGATGGCATCACAAATAAAACATGATAATTCCAGAGAGGACAGGAATTACAGCGTGTGAAGGGTTTCTTGAGACCGCCCTCCCCACGTTTCACGAGTATCAACACTAGAACCGGTGATTCTCATCCTTGGCTCTCAACCCTGTGGCAAACCCCTACCTCAAAAAAAATTGCCTTACAATTCATAACAGTCACAAAATTACAGTTATGAATAACAAAAATAATGTTATGGTTGGGGGTCACCACAACATGAGGAACTGTATGACAGGGTCACAGCATTCAGAAGGTTGAGAACCACTGTTGAGGATGCTGTGTCAAACCAGTCTTAAGACAGCTGTCACAAAGGGGCCTTTAGTTCCACTCCTAGGAATACAGTTGCTTCAGTGTGCCACCTACAGGTCACACACAGAAAAACACACTTAAATTCAAAATTAGAAAACCTAAGTTTCCCTAAGCCATTGGGAAAGCCCTAATATCAACAATTCTTAACTAATATTTAGCAAAGATATCTCTCACTCCTTCACTGCTCTCAAAGATTTTATGCTCATGACAGGGAGAGTAATAATTCTGAGTATATCTCTGTGTATAAGCTTCCAAAATGTCTATTAAACAAACGCCTAAGTTGAGTTTGTCCAAATCAAAAACCAAACAACAACAATAAATCAAAACATCGCCCCCGGGAAAACCCGAACTAAAAACCTCGGCTCTGTCTCCCTTCCTTTGCGTATGTTCAGTGCCTTAAAGTGAACGTACACTTTTTAACTCTTACTAATTTACCCCAAAACAAATTCACTTTACCACAAATGGTTTGGCACAGACACTCTTTCCTATCATTTTTGGCTGGGCTAGGAACTAGGTCTAACACTATGCCCCCAGAACTTTGCTGAGATGGGAGTGGGATATTGACATATGGAGCATATATCTAGAGGTGAAGTGATGCACTTTGAAATACATTTTTTTTTTGTTGTTGTTTTTTTTTTTTCTGAGACAGGGTTTCTCTGTGGCTTTGGAGCCTGTCCTGGAACTAGCTCTTGTAGACCAGGTTGGTCTCGAACTCACAGAGATCCGCCTGCCTCTGCCTCCCGAGTGCTGGGATTAAAGGCGTGCGCCACCACTCCCCGGCATGAAATACGGTTTTAAGGAGCCGATTTAGACTCTCCTATAGGACCCTCATAGTAGAACAAGCCACCATCACCATACCAAGACGATAAAGATCGCTCATTTAAGAACTGGTCGAACACAGCCAGATGAAATGCAGAGAGTGAGAGGCCTTGGAACACTCAGCCCTAAGTGGCATGCCTCCATCCAATCCCTCCCCACTGGGCTCAGGGATCCCATGGAAGAGGACGCAGAAAGACTGTAAGAGCCAGAGCAGATGGAGGACACCAACAAAACAGAGCCTGTTAAATACAGCATGACCAACAGACATATAAATTCAGAGGCTGTGGCAGCAGGCACAGGGCTTACTGGTGCCTTTACCATATGGGGTCCTTCCTAGAGCTGAAAGGACAGGTAGACACAGTCCTTCCCATCCCTAGCCCAGAAGCTATGTCTAATTGATAATCACTTCGATAAAAAAATTAGTTTTCTCCAAGGGCATCTCCCTGGGGAAACATGTCACTTTTAATGGTAGGCCTCATAACAAACAGAAGATGACCAACACATAATGGGACTATATGGTATCTTTGGTGGTTCCTTCTCATAATATTAATTAATTAAGTTTTATCCTACAGGGCCTTTGCAAGAGACAGAAAGGGAGTGGAGCTGGATGGAAGGGGAGGTCAAGAGAAACCTGGAAGAGCAGAGGGAAAGGAAACCATAATAATGATATACTGTATAGGGAAACACTATTTTTAGTAATAGAAATAAGTAAATAAAGTAAAATTCAATTTTTTTTCATGATTAGGTGACAAATGAGTCAATACGATGTCTTCCACTAGATGGCACTGTTTCTCTATTCTGTAGTTAAATGAGTTTTGGCTGTGGCCAACAACAGAAACTAATCTAAGAACACAGTCCTCCCCATCCCCCAAAGGGTTATGAGGCCCCACCCCCACCTTTCCCTACCCAGGAGTAGGAGACCTTGCTAAATGGGAGCAGCACTTTCATTTGAAGTTACTCACAAGAAAAAAAAAATCAGTTTTAAACTAAACTTTGCTCAAGTAGCTTGTCTTTGGTGATCCTCCATGTTTTAGGGTTCTGTTAAGCAGAGGTCATGGGAAATATAAGGAGAGCATAATGGTGCCTCCCTCCAAAGAAACACAATATTCAGGGCGTCTGTGAGATGCACAACTGTATTCTCAACTGTGCCACACATTTCAGATGGCACCGTGGGCAAGAGCCTGCAGGGCAAAACCTGACACAGTATCCGAGACTCAGAGCTGGTCTCTCAAAATAGGAAGGCAGACTTTCCCTGGGAATTGCCCGGGCCTGCCCTGATTAAAACGGATCTTACAAAACAGGCTGCTTCGCCTAATTCTGACAACCTGTACGTGGAGATGTAGAGTATGGTCCCCTAGCAAAGAAGGGTGGCTCCTTTTCCTGAACACTCTCCAGAGCAAAGCTCTTGGTGGGTTGCTGAGTAAAGCAACCAGGGAACAGGAGAATCAAGAACGATACCGTTGTAATTGCTCTTCAGAGTCAGGATGACAAGAACATTCTAGAATGGCTGCCTTGGGCTGGAGACATGGCTCAATTGTTAAGAACATGCGTTCTTCTTTGTTGTTCTTTCAGGGGTCCAGAGTTCAGTTCCCAGCCTTGGGTGATCGGTTGCCTGTAACTCTCCCTCTAGGGGACCCAGTACCTCTGGCTTCCTAGGGCGTGTACACAGGCAGCCAAATGTGCCACCTCCCATACGCACCCATAATTAAAAGAAACTCTTAAGGAAACGTCAGCTTTAGGCAGTATGTAGGAAGCACACTGAATTCTCTTTCTAATAAAAAAGAAAATAGGTCATATTCTGAATGGCCATTTTCTTAGTTAGTCCCTATAGTTTTTAAAGCATGTTAACAGGGAACACAGGAATGTTTTTAAAAATCGATTCTAAACTTTCAGAGCCCTGACTCTCACCTCACAATCATGCATATGTTTATCATATGCATGATAAATAGGAAAATAGTCTGTGATTTACTGTTGGTGAGAACTTAGATGTGTTCCCAATGCTCCCCACGTTTCTGGGTATACCCGTAAAGTGACTTTCAGAAGGTTATGATATGAAAAGCTATCAAAAGTTCAAATACCATCACCTGTGTCATCTGGGAGGGCATGGGATAGGTGACCAAGTGGCAAATTTGTAGTCCGAATCGCTAGGTGCAAACTTCTGGCCTATTTTTATTTCTCTGTGATACTAGGCATGCTACCCAGTCTCTCCATGTCAGCTCACTTGCAAGAAAGGACAAGGGATGCCCTCATTACTATGTCTCAAGGGATGCTGGGAAAATCCTATAAGATTAATCCTACTACATTAAGAGTGGCTGACCTCGGGCAGGTCAATGTCCTGAGCCTAATCATCTGCCAGTATTTGCTTGTTCCAACGGGAATGACAGCTGCTGGGTGTAGGGGCACCAACACACCTTCTCTGATGTCCTTTCACATAAACCCAGATGATCTTCACAAAGTAGAGACGCGCCCTGCCCTGCTTACCCAACATGTTTCCGAGCATAGTTTTGGACATGAGTTTTCTTTATCATTGCCTTATATTGCCTCTCACTGCAGCCTCTCGGCTGCACTTACATTCCCCACCATCTGTCCTTTATGCCAGCTGCGCATCTGGACTCCAGAATGCGAAAGAGCAGATAAGGCAGGAAAGCTGGCACAGACGGCGGACGGCAAGCTTCCAGGCAAACAATGGCTGGCTACCTTGAGCCGTTTGAGTCTGCTTCACAAAGTTGCATTTTCCTAGCTAAAGAAATCTGAAAAAGGGCTCTGAAAACTTCGTGGAAATTTCGATAAGGGAAATAACAGCGTGACAATTTGTAATATACCTGTTTACCCACTACAGTGTTTCCAATTTATTTTCCGTGAGTATAGTGTTAAATCTGGCTTCTTTTCCAGAAGGTGCTTGTCTGGGGTCAGGATGCTTGCTCGTTATTATATTTGCCACCTCATAGCCCAGAAACTTACTCTTAATTACTTTGCCAATAACACCTGAAGCACTAGTTTCTTCCTTCATGAGGATGAACTGAAATATCGCACACAAAGAACTTGGGCGTCTTCTGTGCTCTTTTGTTCTCTGGGTGTTTTGCTCTGTGTCCTGTTAGGATCTCCTATAGTGTCAGGTGGAGCAAGTGAGTCAGGCTGACAGCTTGTGTTCAATGGTGCATACAGTCTGAGAGGACAAAGGGTGTTTATTTGAAGGAGACCATGCAGAACATGTGGAACGACCCGGAAAGATCAAAGAAACCTGGAGAATGAACTTGACTGTGCCGTCAAGGGCAGGGCAGCCACTGGCAAACACTGGGATGCTGCTGGCGTCCCCTTGTCTTCCCCATCACTCCAGGGACACTGACGGTTAATGACATCCGGTGCCACTTTCTGGAGAACCACCCTCAGATGACAGCGGGTAACTAGGAAGTTGTATCTCCAGACAGTCTGCAGTGGATGGTGGACTGCGGGAACGGGTGCCTTGTTCATTTCCCTAAAGGTGAGCGAACTGTACACGAACTACCATGGGTGATCCTGGGCTCCCTGTGTGGTCAGAGCGAGGGCGTGAGCCAGTTCTCTTTTGCTTGTCCCTGTCCCTGTTCTACTTCTCCACTTCCCTCAAGGATGCTTCTCCTTAGAGCATCCTGTCCAGAAATCACATGGACAAGAATCTGTGCCTCGAGTTAAACTCCATAAAACCTCCACCTACAACTTCAGAGACGATTTGGGATCCCACCATCACTGGATAGGAAACACAGCGGTGGACTATGCTGTCATAAGGGAGTTTATTTAGAGAATGCAGGGTTTAATTTCTGGAGATTTTAATATAATTTATGCCCCGACATTCATTCAGTCATGATCTTTATTCATATCCCCTGGAGGGAGTTCAATGGAAGAAGGATTACATTCTTTCAAAGTTAAAATCCTTCAAGTATCAAAACATATCCACCAGAGGGAGAAAGGGACAGAAGCCAGGGCATTTGTCCTTCCCAGCAGGAAATCATAACAGAACTAAAGTCCTGGGCTGGAGTTTGGGAGAAGAACACAGAACATTTTATTGGTAAGGTCGGCCATTTCTTCACTGTTTCTGTTATTGCAGACCTAATTGTGGCTTTGACTCTTCAAGGATTAGCTTGGTTGAAATTCTAAGATGCATAGGAGTGTAAGACGGCACATTACTTATGCAAGGCAAATAAACCACATTATAGTGTGCTTACAAAGAGCTACAAAGTAGCTTTGTAGAAGAAAGCTTTTGCTAATGACATAGGCTTGCTGGTCTACTAACTGATCATAGACAGGCTAAGTTAACAAGTGAGAGCACTTCTTCTATAGTTTTCTAACTCTCCTTGCTCAGGTTTTACCCTAATAGAAAACCAAGAGGTAGAAATGGAGACATAACGTGAACACACCAATTTGTCTGTTGATTTCCTGCACTAAGAACCGACCTTTAGTTACTCAGTAACCCAAAGTGGGCAATTTACAGGACCTTCATAGACGTGATTCTTGTCTTCCCACTGGGAGGGAAATGTGCTCTCTAGAGTCTGTATAGGGTCCCTTGTTTCCTGGAAACTTGGAATTGAATCTGCAGACAGTTTCCTTGAGAGTTTTAAAGGGAGGATTTGGGGAGGATAGGCATGGGAAGAAAGAGGAGGGAATAAAAAACCAACGGGGCCTCTTGCTGCACAGGTATGCAGTTATTGTTCTATTGGTTAGTTGTCATAGGAGCAAGGCCCAGGCTCGTCTGCCCATTACAGACGAACTCTCTGAAGTTAGATGCGTAGGACTTAGGAAACACTCAAATCATCTAATCTCACCGTGACAGATGAGTTCTTCTGTTTGACAACTATAGACTCATAGTTTGATAATTTGATATTTAAAGGCCAACTTTTAAATGCACATTTAGAAATTATGTAGACGTTAATATATTGTAAGTAGGATAAGGAAAAAACCCTAAAATTTCATTGACAGTTAACAAATGTGTATGATATTATCCTGCAGGGGATATGTGTCAGTACTGTGAAAAATTCGACTTCCTAAATTCAAAACTATAAGCAACCAGTACATATGGACTCGTGGAGTAGAACCAGAGGATAAACACAAAGTAATTTTAGATTTCCTTTGCCTTCTCAAAGTCACCGAGCCATTTCATCTGAGTTGTTAGTTTTACAATACCCTTTGAAGTAAGGTGGAACAGACATTGTTTTGTGGCTAGGGAGAGCTATACCACAGAAGACTGAACCTGTTGATTTACGTAAGTCATAAGTGAAAGAGACTTGGCTGTGCACTATATCATTAGTTTACTTGCTCTTGGGGAAATTTCCTTAGAAATGTGAGATGTTCCGATGCAAAGGGAAACTAATTAACTCTATAATATTTTTGAGTGTCTACTATATACTGGGATGACAGGAACCATGGAGGGTAGAGAGGACACAGAACCTAGATCTAGAATAAGTGGTTACAATCCTTATAGTTTGGTTAGGAACAGGGTCCATCACTCCAGAACAAAGCTCAGCCCTCTTCTGAACAATTCCTTCAGTAAAAATCACTCCTAGGCAGTGGTCTCTTTGTGAGTTCACTGTTGCCACAAAGTCCCGTGGGTATGGATGGGCTGCATGGCCCACGGGAGAAGGCAAGTTTTATGTTGTGCTGTGGAGACTGGAGATGATGACGAGAAAAAGAACAAGAAATAAGCAAAGACTGAAACGCCAGCAGAAACACAGGGCCCAGAAGAAGGCGAGAATGGAGGAGACTGGGTAGGATATGGGTTGTTTTGGGGCCAGTAGCAAACAGAGAGAAAAATCTGAAATAAATGGTCCAGGATCTCTTGGATCCAGAAAGGATGTCTTTTTCTGTAGGTGATTGGGAGATTTTTTTCATAGTAAGATAATAAGTAGTAACAAATATTGTTTTAGGAAGGTAAGTCTAAAGAGAATACAATATGAATTTAAAAATGGAAAGAATGAGATCTAGACAGAAGAAATTAAATAAAATATTGCATATATGATATATAAACTATACTAATTCTAATGACATTTTTATAATCATAAGATTCAAAGATGAAGTAATGCAAGGCGGGTCCATGGTGAGTGAGGAGGGTATCAGCAATGAGAAATCTGGAGAAGCAAAAATCAATAGGATTTAGGGGTGGATAATTGGGAATAGAGAAAAAGTAACTACTATAATCCATACATTGTATAGATTTTAATCTTTGTAATTTTTACTACATATTTTCCTATTTATATAAGCATGTACATTTAGTTTCTATCTTATTTTACTTATAATTTTAATTAAAATTATATTATTCATACCAGGGATGAGCAATTTATACAGCATAACCCAAGAGCCTTTTGGGACTGTTGATTAATAAAGCATCCTTTATGGTCTCATGACTTTATAGCTAGATGTTTATGCAATAAACAACTGTAATTACTTTGTGTTAGGATCAAGCTCTGGAAACAAAACATGAGGCTTTTAGAAAGATACCATTAGAATACATACTCACAAAACTTTAAGGATTAAGGATGAAATTTCAGAAAACTTTTTTTGACTGTGTAACACACAATCTAGGCATTGTATTTTGTTACTCTTAACGTCATCAACTATGCTGGCAGAGATTTATGGCAGAAAGATGGGAGTGAAAACAGAAGAGGAAGGAAGGGCTGACAGGATAAGCGAAGTGTTTCCCTGTTGGGAGTTGACCTGAGAATTACTCATGAAATTCATTCATTTCTAGGAGGTCCTGTTCTCTAGGGATTATGTTCTATATTTAAGAGATAAAAACAACCATTAAATATATATATATATATATATATATATATATATATACATACATGTGTGTGTGTGTGTCCTCCGGAAGTTCTGAGTCTTATTGGCCATGACAGGTCACTAAACACATGAGTTCTATAAGCAGTCTAGGCACATAAGTTTTGGGATTAATGCAGAAGGTAGCAGGACAGAAGTTCCTAGGTTCGTGTTGGGCTGCCTGGGTGAGGCTTAGAGCCATTGTGAGGAATGGCCCTGAGTCACTCAAGAGGAAGTGATGGTGAAGTTTCTTCCCCCTTTTCTAGCCTTCCTCTCACCTTTGAACCTTCCTTGTCTTCACATTGTCAAGCTGTTTGGTGTTTTATTGCTTGTAGGAAGAAATGTACAAGCAGAAGGCAAAGCAATATGGGTTCTGTCTTCTGAGTTCCAAAGGTCAGGTGCTCCTCTGAATATGTGGCTGCCAGGTAAAGGGAAATGGGAAATGAACACGAGTAGAGGATTTTAGTCACAAAGCCAGAGAAAGAGTCCACGGACTTAGGGGAGGGAGAAGTGTTAGTTGGGATGACTTGGGATCAGGAGTCCTTGCAAGACACTCTGTTTATGGCTGAGCCCTGGAGAAGTGGGAGATTTTCAGCAGGGGGACCTTGACCCTTGGTAGAACCAGGAGAAAAAGTGGCTGGTGCTATAGGGATGGGGTCTTGGCACAGAGTTTCCTTTATCTCCACTTGAGGTGTAGAAGTCAGCAGTGAGAATATATTGTGGTATCTCACAGTGTGTTGGAGAAAGTGTAGGCAGGGGGAGGGAGGGAATGAGAGGTAGTCACCATAGAAACAGAGGGGCTTGTCTGTACAGACAGAGGAATGAGTTGGAGCAACAGCCATTAGTGATCCCCTGAGGATACAGGATACAACGGACAGTTTAGCAAATGGCAGTTTGGATGGATAGCTCAAGCTAGATGGGACTCTCATATTTTATATTAAAAAGGTCCTTCCCTTTAAAATCTAGATGAAATCTCAAGCAAGGGGGACCTGAGGCTGAGTCAACGAGAAAGGGACTGACATCAAGTTTCTGTCAAAAATGGCAGGATGGGAGTTAGAACAAAAGTTTAGTATGTGTTACAGAGAAATAAAACTGCATTTTTTATTTCCTTGATTTGTAGATACAGATTCATTCTTACTACAATGGTGGCACTTTCTAATAGCAAATAGGGAAATGAAGGACAGAGCCCAGGCAAGAACTATTTCACAGACTTTAAAGAATTTGGTACAGTGCCTGGAAAAACACCGCAGTACCAGAATGGATGTGTGTGGGTGCTTAGCAGGAAATAAAGTCTGACAGCGGCTGGCAAAAGTTAGGCGAAGACGGGTGTCATATTCCACACAGAGGAATGATCAAACCAATTTCTTCCAAAAAGAAAAGTGGAACTACTGAGGAATTTAAAAAGAAAGACATTCAAACGTATTTTAGAATACTACTGCTTGAGACATCTGGGGATGGATTGGAGAAGGAGAACCTGAGGCAGGAGGGTCAGCATGACACTGATTAAGAGAAATGGGAAATCTCAAGTTCTCGGTGGTAATGAAGATGGAAAGAAAAAGTCCTAGGGGACAGGTGACAGATCCTCACAGGGCTTGGGCACATCATGAGAGGGGAGAAGTAAGACAGTTGGGGATACTATCAGATTCCTAGGATTCAGAATACACAAAGAGACGTGGCTTGATGGAGGTTTTGAGTTCAGTTTCTGAGCATCTTCTTTTGCACTTAAGCAGTGTCGCAGGCAAAGTGTATGTGTCAAGGTCTCTTTAAGAATAAAAGGCAGCATGAGAAATGGCTGCAGTTACATGACACAGGAAGCAGAGTGGAAGACACTGAGTGAAACTCAGAGGCGGGCTTGGATAAAGGCATGAATGGAAAGCAAATGTGATCACTAGGAATCAGTTCAAATAGTGTCTAGTAGAGCAGAGGAGAGATGCTAAGAAATGTGCGGTCCTTAGTGCTGGATAGGAAGAAAAATGAAGCAGGTGTTTTATATTGGGTTGCTAGACCATTGAGCATCAACTGATCAGAAGAACATGAAAGATGAAGAGGAGAGAGGTTGAAAACTGATGAGGCAGGGGACACACTTTGTTCCTTTATGATAAGGAAGGACAGACAAGCGTCAGAAAAGCAATGACCCGAGGGAAGGGAAGATCTGATATAAAAGGAAACTGACTTTTAAGGTAAATGAATGGTTAATATTAGGGAAGGAAATCTGGCTGCAAATAAAAGAGACAAACTGATGAGGTCAGTTATTAAGTCAGGAAGGACTTGGAGACTCTTGGTGAGAACAGATTTCTTTTGCTTTGAGAGGGAAAGGCATAAGGGATGCAGGGGCACTTGTCATTAGAGACCAGGGGACATGGGATCCATTTAATACAGACTAGGCCCTACTTTGTTTTTTGTTTGTTTTTAAATAGCATTTCACATGGATCACGAAGATGAATAAGATACCGCTTGAGTATCTGCCTTTCTCAAACATGTACTTCCATTGAACTAACAAGTGAATCGTTAACCTTATGCTGCTTGAGATTCAAACACAGGCAGGATTGCTGCGGCCATAGCTCCTCTCATGGAAAGTGTCACGCTGACCTTGCTTAGAATTAGTAGTGCATGGCGATGATTAAAATTAGCCTGATTTTCAAAAGAACTGTTTATTATGATCTTGGAAACTTCTTTAGTGCACTTTCCCTACACTGTCTATAGCCTGGATGACCCTTCCTGCTGCTCTGCCCTTGGCCTTCGGATCTCTGCCTCAAGGCTTCCCTTTGAAGCCACTGTAAGTGCCTGAGCCTGGAAAGAAAGAAAGAAGAATCCCAGATCATCCTTTCCTAGTTTAGAAGGAAGTGAAGGATAAATGAATGACCGCCCAATTCTCCCGACTCCAAGTTACCCCTGACAGGAAAGGTCTCTCTCACGGTGACTCCCAGACCAAATCTGAGAATGTCATTTTAGCTATAGCCAAGTACAAGACTGTCTCTTGGGGGCTGGGGTCGAGCTGTCAGGGAGGCAATAGCACTTTGGGGGAGGAGACAGGAGGAATTATTTGACTGTGTGATTCCTCTAAAGTGGAATCAACTGTTTGTTGGCTAAGGGCCTTTATAGCTAACCACAACAAATATCTCTTCTTTCAGATAATCCACAAGCAATACATTAAAATAATTTCAGATATTCTTTTCTTTCTGAGGCAGACTCTCATACTGTAAGTCAACTGACCTGGAACTCACTATATATCTCAGGGCGGCCTAAAACTTATGGTAATCCCCTTGCCTCTATGTCCAATTTCACACACCACTGGGAAAATAACAGAATTATTTAAGAGCACTGTGAAAAGAGTTTAATAATATTTGGAGGAAGACAAAAAAATTATCTTTCATTATGTACATTGCATATTCAAGTTTTCTTTCATAGACTTGCTTTACATGGAATCATATCAAATGAATAAATACATCCCAAAGACAGATAAGGGTAACAAAAATATAGATCTTGATAAATAACTCTTGTTGTGGTTATGTAGGAGAGAGGGCTGCTTGTTCATGCTGGTCACTCAGAACCAAAATAATCACACAGAAACTGTATTTATTAAATCACTGCTTGGCCCATTAGCTCTAGCTTCTTATTGGCTAACTCTTATATCTTAACTTAGCCCATTTCTATTAATCTGCATATCACCATGAGGTCGTGGCCTACCAGCAAAGTTTCAGCACATCTATCTCCAGCAGTGGATCCATGGCATCCCCTGACTCTGCCCTTTTTCTCTCAGCATTCAGTCCAGTCCTCCCAGCCTACCTAAGTTCTGCCCTATCAACAGGCCAAGGCAGTTTCTTTATTCATTAATTGTAATCACAGCACACAGAGGGTACTCCCACATCACCTCCCCTTTTCTGTTTAAATAAAAAAAAAAGGGTTTAACTTTAACAGTAAAATTACAGAAAGGAAACTTTAGACAAATTCATTTGTGGCACAGACTTCTTCTATATTACTCCAAACAACATGAGTATCTGTAAGAAATAGTCTTGCACTTATTAACAACCCCTTTATATCATGCTTGATGATATTAAGTGAGATACCTTTGTTTGGATAGTGGCCCTTGATAAGTACATAATAAATGGTGCTAGGGACTTTGTTGAGGTCTGTACAAATTTCAAAGAACCGTATGTACCTGCAAGGTTTTCCCAAGCACAGAGACTCCATTGGGTGACTAGAAACCTACTTCCTGGTGCCCATTTGGTGATGAATGATTCTATGGCCAGTCATTTCCAGTTTCACCCTTTGTAGCTGAAGGAGACTTTTCAGAACAAAGCAAAGCAGACACCAGCCTGTAGGTGGACTATCAGACAAAGCTCTTACCTCTCCTGAAGTCCTATGGGCTTCATTTTGAAGGGAGAAGGGCAGACAGAGGTGGAGGTGGAGGTTCTAATCTCAGGAGTGCATTGTCCTTGAGAGTCCACAACAACATTCAGCACCTTTGGCGCCTGCTCGGGCTGGACCATGCTATGGGCTGTCTTGGCCTCCGACTGTGCTGGCTGTAATGCAATGGGTGATAGGTGGATCTCCTGGTTTTTCTCTTTGTCTTGTCTTAAGGAAAGCTGAAACCTTTCTTTTAACCTATAAATAATCTACAAAAAAGATATAAGGACTTCTGTGAGATATTCATGTCCTGGACAACGAACAGAAAACCATCTCCCCTGCCTTAGAAGACATCAAAATAAATAGTGGTAAAATTAGCCTGGCTTCTGATATAATTTCTTATTTTTTTGTGGTATTGAGATTTTTCCTTTAAAGAGTATGCTTGTTATATAAAATAATATCTGTATAAGGTCAAGCCAACAAGATTAATTATAGACCTAGCAGGAAGCACTAACTAGGAGTGGGGCAGAGGTGGAGGGTGTGGGGAGTGGATGGAGTGGAGGCTGGTGGAGGGGGGGTATATGGAGTAAGGTGGAGGTGCAGAGACTAACTGCCTCTGACTGGTATTTCCAGTTAGGCGGTACACACAGTGTGAGTGTTTGTGTACATGAATATGTTCTACAAGGATGTATTCAAACGGAAATTTGTCAATGAGTCTACAAAGATGACAGGATGACAGTTTGAAACGCATAGGGGTTTCTTGAAATGGAAGGCATTTGGAAGGAAGAGCTATGAAACAGGGGCCAATGATCTTTACAGACACTGAGAACTGTATCTGTTTATCGCAGGGCAGCAAGGCTCATAAAATATTCATAAAAGGATAGTTATTCCCTAAGTAATCAATTCTTTTCTTGGTAAAAATGTCATTAGTCATACACCAGTTTGAGGATCTGTTCAATACTTGATCAAACAACATGTAGGACATCCAGTAAGGAATAATTGGAACAGTTAGAATTATCTTGCTTTTCCCTTTAAAATTTTAATATGTATATAGACAAAAATAAAAGTATCTTTTTGTGTTTTGTGTATGCAGGTGTTTTGTCTGAATGTGTGTCTGTGTATCACATGCACAGCCGGTGCCTGAAGAGGCCAGAAAATGTGCCGGATCTTTTTGAAACTGGAGTTGCAGATGGTTGTGAACCAACACGTGGGTGCTGAGAATTAAACCCGGGTCTTCTGAAAGAGCAGCTAGTGCTTTTAACCACTGAGCCATCTCTCCAACACGAGACATGGCTTTTGAAAGATGGGATAGAATGGTGGGGCACCAATGAGCTTACAGAACATCATGTTTCTCTACAGTATCTACATATTGATGGATGTCTCCCATCTTCCCCTGCTGTGCCCTTGGGCCCCCAGTATTCCCCCTCCAACTTAGTTTTAAAGCTACCCTGTCAAGAATCACAAGTATGTCTTGTTTCAGTTTTGTTACCCATATTTACTTGTCGCTGGCTCACTGATCCCTACAACTAGAACTTAGTGTTTTGTCGGGTGTTCTCAGGAGGAGAGGCGACAAGCCATTATCTGCAATTGTGGAGGTGAATGGCGGCACCCGGGGTGTCTGCACGCAGGATGCCTCACGACACTGAACTCCCTGGTTTCATTTGGAGGATCCGTCAGCTGAGCAGACAAGAGTTTAGGGGGAAGGAAGATTTCCTGGCCCTTTCTAGTCTGCTTTTCTCTAGCTAGTCATGAAATGTCTCCCCTGCCTTTTCATAGTTATTTAAAATTCTAGCCATTTCTATACTTTAAATCTCCTGGATAATTTAAGCTCTCTCTATATGTACATATATATTAATTCATCTAAAATTATGAAATTAATAACTTTGAACATTTATTTTAGAACACTAAAAATATTTTTCAGGTATCCCCAGAATAATATCAAGGAAGAGTCTGTTTAACAAAATATGTTTATAAAAATGGATCAGAATTAAATTAAAATACACCAATCTAAAATGAACTATCAGAGTGAGATTAATCTCCCTGATAATCATACTTCATTGTATATATTTTTATATGAATGAATGAAACTTTTAAAAAAATAAATTTAAAAAGAGAAATAAAATGCCTTTCCAGTTAATGAACTGAGTACTTATTGGCAAGCTGTAAATCTTCTTTGCAAGCAATTAAGAATAGAATTGACAGTGCAGAGGCATTATTAGGGGTACATATGACACAATTAGAGGCTTCTTGGGATGTTGAGTAAAAGAATTAGACAAAATGACAGGAGAGGTAGCTCAGTGGTTAAGAGTATTTGGTGCTCTTGCAAAGGACCTGTGTTTTATTCCCAGCACATCTGACAGCTAACAACTGTCTATAACTCCAGTTCCATGAGATCTGTCAATCTCTTCTGACCTCAGCAGGCTCCTTCATGCATATGGTGCACATAAGCTCAATGATGGCACACATATATAAAAATAATAGCTAAATCTCCAGTTCAAGAGAGGGAGGAGCGATAATATCAGCAAAGGGGTCAAGACCATGATGGGGATACCCATAGAAACAGCTGACCTGAGCTGGTGGGAGCTCACTGACTCTGGACTGATAGTGGGGGAACCTGAATAGGACCAAACTAGGCCCACTGAATGTGGGGGGACAGTTGTGAGGCTTGGGCAGTCTGTGGGACTTCTGACAGTGGGACCAGGATTTATCCCTACTGCTTGAACTGGAGTCTAGGAACACATTCTTTTTGGAGGGATACCTTGCTCAGCCTAGATATAGGGGAGAGGGCCTTGTTTCTGCCTGGAAGTGATGTGACTCCCCATGGGAAGCCTAACCCTTTCTGAGGAGTGGATGAGGGGGTAGGAAGAAGAGCAGGAGGGCAGGAGGGAGTATGAGTGGGGATAACTATGTAAAATGAGAAAAGATTGTATTAAAAAATTCTTAATAAAAAAGGAAAAAAAGAATTAGACAAAAAAGGGAAAAAGAGAAAGGTTTCAAAACCATCAGTGTTAAGGATATGCTTTTATGGACTGACAGATGATCTTCTTAAGGAAAAATAATATACATATCAGGAATAACTAGACGTGCGCATCATACATTGAACTACTAGAAAATTAAGGCAAACCTTTCTGCTTTTTATGTTCATTTTCTCATAACCTAAGAGTGATAATGTGGAGGAATTCATCATCTCCTGCAAGAAGCAAATGAAATCTTAGATTTTTTTCAAAAGAGTGATAATGTGCTTGTGATCTCAGCACTCAGAAGGCCGAGGTAGCAGCATCCAAGGCCGATACGGGTTACACACCAAGAGCCTGTCTCAAATCCAAACAAACAAGCAAGCGCACTCACTTCAATGGCTCGAGAACATTTCTATGACAAACGTTACTGCACATGGGGAAAACAGATGTCAATTATTAGAGTCGAGCTTCCCCCATCTACAGTGTTTACTGTAAGGTAACTGTCCTGCGCTTTCCTGCAGCTGTGGGAGAGAGGCTGCCGTCTTCATCCTGTGTGTAGTAATCTAATATCCTTAACTTTCGGCTTATTTGCAGCTTCCATGGATTTCTTTTGTCACCATTCTGCAGAAACAGACACACAGTAGGGCAACACAGGCAGATGGCACACAATTGGTAAGCTTATTGTATTAAGCTAAGCCCAGAAGTACTAAAACAGGAGTTAATTCATTTAAAATGGGGTAGCATTTCTTAAGTTTCAGACAAGGCACTTTTCTGAATGAAGAAACAAATCTATTTATATCTTTAGGATCTACTTACTAGAAGGGATGATGCACATATTTTATAGTTTAAGCTCTTCTCATAGGAATGTAATATGCATATATGTATATTATATATATCTTGCTTATATTTTCATTTTGGAGACAGTCTACCATGAAAACAGGAGCCAGGACGCGGTTGCCCTCAATTGTTCTTGACAGGTCACTTTGTGAGTATATTAGTGCAAACAAGAGCTGGTCTAAAGTCCTTCTCTGTCGCACAGTTCCGTGAGGAGACTTTGCCACATATTTTATAATCAGTAATCTCTTTCCCCTCTGGCTTTTAACCTGTTTCTCTGTGGTTTCCATGTAAGCTGATTTCTACAACGTTAATTCAGAAAAATCAGAATCTGGAAAATGCTTAATGGAAAGAGGGCACTTAAAATACTCAAGATATCAAGCTGATTGATAGGAAGTATGGGAAAAGATAAAATAAGGCCCCCATCATGGATCTTAGCTAGAAGGCACTGTTTTTCATCTGCCAAGTAAGGTTTTTGTCCCTCAGAGGATATTCGACAATGTCTGGAGAAACACTGAAGAGGGGTGATGGGGTCAAGGCCAGGAGTATGGAATGGTTCTAGGCTAGGTTGTGGGTAAACACTCTGCAGCGACAGTCAGCCCTTGTTTCTAGTAGTGATCTGTTGAGCAGACCCAGAGTAAGGAATCTAAGGCTCATTTGGTTTAACTTCTTTGTTTCACAGTGAAACTGAAAACAGCCAAAGCGCTTATAGGGCACTGGCTATAAAGTCCAGAACCCAGGCCGGGCGTTGGTGGC
>JAQHUG010000221.1:2276659-2308524 GCA_028555095.1 Dicrostonyx torquatus | reverse complement strand
AATCCCAGCACTCGGGAGACAGAGGCAGGCGGATCTTTGTGAGTTCGAGACCAGCCTGGTGTACAAGAGCTAGTTCCAGGACAGGCTCCAAAGCCACAGAGAAACCCTGTCTCGAAAAACCAAAAAAAAAAAAAAAAAAGTCCAGAACCCAGGTCTCTTGAATCCCAGGCGTGTGACCTTCAGTGGGGGTTTCTTTCAAATCCACCTATTCTCCTTCCTGACCTCTTTCCCCAAACTTCTGGAAGTATGTCAGAAGCGTCTCTGTACAGATTAAATCCTCAAATACAATATTTGTATATTTTTTTCTATGAGAATTCACCTTGTTTAAAAAAACCTTATCCTTAGAGCCTAGCAGAGCAATGACAAGTTATGACTTTGCCTTCATTTTTTTTTCTTTTGAGCTTGTGTTGGGATACACTACAATAATCTGATGATTTGAGGAAGGAAAAGAGAAAGGAATATTGAATAAGAGGAGCTATAAAAGCCGAATTATAGTATGGGGAATATAAAATGGCAGCAGTGAGACCCGAGGACTACAGAAGCGAGTTTGAAACATTCCACAGTTATAATTTTCATTTCTAAAATCTCACAAGTAACAGAAAACATTGTGTTTGGATTAGGGTGTGTTCTAATTTTAAAGCGATGGCCCCCGTAGACAGTGTTTTGTATGGTATTTTATAGTAAGTTATGAAAGCGGTTCTGTTTCTTCTTTTAAAGGCGTTAACATTCCTAACGCATCCTGGAAATGAATCTGTGTACCTGTAGACGTGGCACACGACTGCCTATGTTCCTAGGAGCTTGGAGGTTTCCGGGAGACATGTGTAAAATCATGTCCAGTACAAGGTACTTAGTGAGAATGGGTGTGTCCTTAGCACACAGTTATGGAGTAGTAAACACTTATCAGTCTTGCCTGGGTGGAGTCTGTCTGATAAACAGGCATACTCATGTGCTCCTGGACCTATGCATGGCTAGAAATGGAGGTTCACAGAATGAGTGATAGGTATAAGTATAAAGGAAACCACAGTTGACTCCTTTATGGAATCAGGCAGAGCCATAGTAGTAGACTTAGGCTTTCAACCCAGATGGACTTGGCTCCGAATTCCAATCCTTCCTATCCTTATGACTGTCCCACGCATACCCACCCATTGTTGGCTGTGAATCAAGTCACTTTTATGTTTTCTGAATCCTGCTTTGCTGATCAGTGACACTAGGGACTTAGGACCAGTAAGTGTGTGATATGTGGAAGGAATGAATTACTATCGCTGATTAGTATCAAGATTCTACCAACTGAGTAAGGGGGGTTGTAGGCTACTTCATTCACAAAAAGAATAATGTGAGCTACAAGTCTGCTTTGGAGATGGTGTCAGAGTCAACTGTCCATCTATATCTCCCTCAACCCTAGAGATTCTGTACTAGCATGTTAAAAGAATGCAGCTGCTTGTGTCCACTTTTGACATGAAATTAGTGTGTGATGCTCAGAGTTTGATGATCCAATACGCTGTTTCCTGCCTCTGTTACCAGACAATGACTAGAGAATTCTTTGACTTCACACCTGTATGACTCGTCTTGGGTGCATCATGCCTGTGCTTTTACTGATACAGTTGTTTGTGATTCCTAACATCTGGCCTCTGTACATCCCTACGTATGTTTCATCAATATGCTTATGCTTTTTAATAAGCCTGTAAGGATACCTGGAGGTCCAATTTAGATGATACTCAAGTTTGAGAACAAAGTCTTCTCAGTAATAAGTTTCCTCCATCAAAAACAGACTGAATGGAGTCAAGGTTGCCCACACATTCTTTTCTTCTTGGAAAATTCTATTTGCCACCATTCCACCCACTCTGCATTCACAGTTGAGAAGAGCTAAATAAGTCACACATTTGAAAATGTCATGCTTGTCTAATTTTATAGACATAAATACATACTTCTTTTTTGTATTTTAAGGGAAGTAAACAGTATGGCACATTTCAGAAATTTGGCAAGTTCTATGTTATTGTTTTGGAGCACATGTAACCTTCTATTACAGCAATTTGCCTATACAGTGTCCTAATAAAAATCATTCAGCTCTCATTGCAGTGCTATGTAAGGAGGCTGGACACAAGTAACAACACTTGATGCTTCATAAATATAATTAATGGATTAAGAAAAATTCTTAATTATAGCTTTTTCTTTGCCATGGGTTCATCAAAAGTGTAGGAAAGGGTTGAACTGTGCATTTGAGAATCAGAAAGTATTTTTCAGTACATTTCAACACAAAATGTATATTATGTAGCTATTACTAAGAGAGTCTTAAGCATTTGAACTCAGGAAGATGAGTTGATTTTAGAAAATCATATTTGACACACTTCTAAATGTGAACTGTGGCAAATCATATCAGATAATTTTGCTTCACCTTAATCCTATTATAGAGTACTATTTTTCCTTGAATAATAAATCCCTTCCTAACCATTGATGCTTCTTCTGTTCCTTATAAGTGACCCTTTCACAATAAACTTTAAGATAGTGCTTGAAATCAATCAATCAATGAATCAATCACTAATCAATCATTTCTGCTATTTATTTTACCTTACAATTGCTTGCACACAAGTCAAGTGTTCTTTTTATCTGTCTTTGTTCCCCACCCCTTAACTTGTCTCTTCCCTAGAGAGGGAACACTACTACTTAGTAAAGAAGCCAGGTGACACAGGGGCTTTCTTAGTATTTTCCTTCCTCCTGATCATCAAGGCCCTGCCAGTCCTGTTCCTTCTAACAACACATAGCTCTCCATCTTCTACACCTCCTCATCTCTACCCTCCCCATCCCAGCTCACCATCCTCATCTCCATCCTCCCCATTCCAACTCACCATTTTCACCTCCATCCTCCCGATCTCAGCTCACCATCCTCCCGATCTCAGCTCACCATCATCATCCTCATCCTCCCCATCCCAGTTCACCATCCTCACCTTCATTCTCCCCATTCCAGCTCGCTATCCTTATCCATTCTCCCCATCCCAGCTCATCATCATCATCATCATCATCATCATCATCATCATCATCATCATAACACTGAAAGCGTCTACCTGTTCTTCACATTCCCTTCTACCCCAACCACTTTGCTAAGCAGAAACTAATCTTTTAGATACACTCTCACAATCTGCATGAATGCTGTTTCCTTTTTCCCCTTAAACTTGACAGTGTAGACCACCAGGTGGTGGTGGCGCAGGCCTTTAATCCCAGCACTCGGGAGGCAGAGACAGGTGGATCTCTGTGGCCTCTGTGAGGCCAGCCTGGTCTACAAGAGCTAGTTCCAGGATAGCTAGGACTGTTACACAGAGAAACCCTGTCTCAAAAAGGAACCCCAAGAGCGTTGTGGTGCTGTCCTCTCTTCTGGACATGGTCACACCATTTTTGTACCTCCCAAATGTCTGACTGTTCTGCCTCATCAGCCATTATCATGCTATCTTATGTGTGGTCCCCTTTACAGTTTAATTTCACAAAGAATTGATAAGACTTTTTTTGTTTATGGAAAAGTTGGGTAGAAAGTACAGAGTTCCTATATATGTCTGTTTTATAAATATCTTGAGTTGGTGTAGTACATTGGTTATATTTATTTTTTAAATTAAATTTTTATTTAATTTTTTTTTTGAGACAGGGTTTCTCCGTGTAGCTCTGAATGTCCTAGAACTCCCTTTGTAGACCGGGCTAGCCTTGAATTCGTAGAAATCCACTTGCCTCTGCCTCCTGAGTGCTGGGATTAAAACCATGTGCCACAATGCCTGGCTAAAACATCTTTTATTTTTATTTATTTATTTTATTTTTTATATTTGCTATAATGGATGAACTAGTATTGATTTATTATTACTATTGGCACCGTATAGATGAAGCCACTCTTAGTGGTATGCATTTTACACATTTGATGAATTCATAATGCCATGAAGTCATCAGGATACAGAGTTCATTGCTGTAAAACCCATATCCTCCATACAACAATCTCTTCATCTGCCATGTCTTGACATCCAGGGATCCTTTCAATATCTTCATAGTTTTGTGTTTCTTGGGATGTAATACAGATGAAATTACGTAGTTTATTCATTATTTGATATTTTTAAAAATGTTAATCTTTGTCTATATTTCTTTCCATAATAAAAACTTCAGAGAACAGTGACTTTATGTGCCTTATCTTCTCCTTTCCCACAGCAGACCCTCTGCATGGATATGTTGCTTGAATGACTGGATGAACCTGCAACAAACCCTGTCATCCATACTTTTGGAACATTCCTTTCTTGAATAGTTCTAGTAACATTGGAACAGGCTTGTTCAGGTTTGAGACATTGATGTTTTGCCAATATTTGGAAAGGAAGGGTTAGAAAGGAAGAGTTGGCCGTGGACCCAAGAAGTTAAGCATGTAGTCATGATAGGTCCTTTAGTTCGAGACCAATGCACGGTTGCAGCCAATCATGTGGGCTATCTGGACATCCCTTTGTTACAGTCACTGAATCTGAAACGTATCTTGCATGTCAACATAAACTCTGTTCTTCTGCTCTTTACTTCCCTGCCTATGCCCTGGCTTCCCCCAGGACTCCTCTGACTCTTGTCTTTATTCTGAATCCTACACACAAATCATCAGAGAAACCAACCTCAGGGTTTATCACTATCTACTCTTCCTCACTCTTCCTTAGTTCCTCTGGCTCCTCCGTATAGTGAAGGGGCTTGACCACAGGGGCTGGTAAGCTCTCAGCAAGTGTTCTGCTGAGCTTAGTCCAGCTCCTTCAACAGTGAAACAGAGAAACTCCAATTGTGACTGACAAGATAGAGAACAGAGCTGAAGATTCCTGTGATGAGGAAAGGAGAATCATAAATGTCATATATCCATGAGAAGGAACTACACCCTTTAAACCAGTCAGAAGTTTCTCCTATGATTTCTGTAAAACTTTCAATCTTTTTCATCAAAACCCTTTTCCTTAATATCCACCACTTAAGATACAAAATCTCTCTTAAATTGACTTCTTAAATTATAGCTTTGATTATTGGGTCAATTTTCTGAAGTTCAATTTCTGATCCCAAAGGACATCTTTTTGAATCAGTTATGATGGGAGTTTTAGGATGTTCCTGCTGTCTCTGTATTTTGAGATCTTAGAAATGTGCCTGTATTCACTCTATGACTTATTTGTGTCCCTTGAGTTCAGATCCGCTGATCCTCTTTTTTTTTTTTTTTTTTTTTTTTTTTAGACTGAGTCTCAATGTTTCTGACATAAATCCGTTTCCATAAGCAAGAGTACAAATGAATAAAAGACAACGCTTGGCAACACTGTTGATTGTAGCTAGAGTCATTAGCATTATGTCTTTTGTACAAGGCAAAAGAGGAAGCAGTTTTCAAAATATGCAAAGTAAAAAGAACATAACACATAGGAAAAGATATTAAACCCATTTGTAAACTTCAAACACTATGCTATGTCAGAAAATTTCAAATAAAAATACTCCACCTCATTTAATTTCAAAGATAATCATTAACTCATTCCATACCAAATTCAATACCAAAACCTGGTCTAAGTTAGTGGGTTGGGTTTATTTTGGGTTTTACTTTTTAAAATCAGGATTATGCTTTGTTGGTTATATTGCGTGACCTGCAGAACAATTGCAGGGCATAGTTTCATTCTTATATATTATTCATTCAGCTGGAAATGAGGTAACAGTGAGTAGGTTACCTTCAAGGCTATAATCACTTCCACTAATGCCTGCTGTTTCTTAGAATACCTTCTTAGAAAGCCATTTAAAATAAGGAAGTAAATGCTTCCCTTGGGAGAAAGCTTTGCCCCAAAGACATACTTATTCAAATTTTTTTCTATCCTCCATAAAACTGACATAAGAGGAGAAATAAAGCCAGCCCAAAGTGTGCACATGAGACCTCAGTGACGTTAAGGGCTACAATGACCTCAGTAAATCACTTCTAACTCTTCACATGGGGCTGATCCTGAGCACTTCAGTGCAGTCTAGTTTCACCATAGAGGTCAGCGGCCACACTTCCACACACGGTCTTAGTAATCTATTGTCCGCTGACACAGAACAGTCTCATGCTAACAGGATTATAGGCTGGCTTCTGCCCCTCGTCCTTTCAACATTCATGCAAGAGGCAAAATATCTACTATTATTAAGCAGTGGGATCCGCAAAGGAGAAGATATACAGAGAAGCAAACTTACCATCAGACAGGTTACTATAATAACAAAGATGCTGAGAAAAATGACAACAGCGTAAAATCCTTCTTTGCTCCAGATTTTGTCCGCTTCGTGCTGCCCTTGTAAAACATTTTTCTTTAAAAAGCAAAACAGAAAGCCCGGTGTTAAAGGAGAGCTTGAGGGAACTGGCGCTCTTATCAGACTGTCAACATATTCTTAGCTTGATTCCATTCAGTGTAGTAAAACACACCTCTACCCCCATCTGCCACAGCTGCTCAGGCATCGGACAGACATCCTCTGTATCAGGAGGTCCTGGAAGGGAGGGGATGGGCATAGGGGACAGACTCCTGGGTGCTTGCCTTCCTCCACGTTCTGCACTGCCTTTCTCGGAAACTACCTGGTTCACAGGTGAGCAAGCTTTGTGCTTTTCTGTGCCAAGGCACTGTTTCTGAAGCTCTCTGTACGCCGAGTCCCCTCCCACGTCCACGCCGCCTTACAGCTCTGCTCGTTCAAACAAAAGTGAAACAGGTGCAAGCAAAAAGCTCGTGATGGTTTTAATAAACAAGCCACGATATTGGGACCATTTCTGTTTTGTTTTCTTCTTTCTTTAATCATATCATTTTCCTCCTTAAATGACACTTACTTTGTCAAGACCTGACTCACGCACCATCCCACATAGAAATTGCCAGGAGATTATGTTTTATTTAAAGGAACAGGGAACACCCACAAGGTCAGAATTATAATAAATGATAAATAACTAGAATTATTTTAATTTTTATTGCTTTTGCTCCTTGCTTTGGTAGTGGGGCTAGAGAAGAAATATAAATTAGACGTGACTGTCTTTTGGCTCATTTACTCATTCTTCAAAACAGGACAGTACATTGATGGAGGCTCTGAACTTTTTTTTTTCTTAGAAATTCTCTCTTTTTGTAGCCGAGGATTGCCTTGAACTCAAGGCAATTATCTTGTCTCAACTGCCTAGGTTCTGGGATCACAGGCATAGAACAACATGCTTAAATATGAAAATGTCTGTAAGTTAGTGATATTGTATAATTATATGTAAAGAAGTCTTGAAAAAACCTAGGTGGTATCTGAGGAGGAAAAACATTAAATCTGTATCAAGCAAAATACTCCCACTCACTTTTAAGACCGTTTTACAATCCTCAGGCAGGGCATGTGCCTATTCTTGAGTATTAACTCCAAAGACGAAGAAAGTCTCAAATTAAACCTATATTCTAGGCGCCTAAAGTTTGAGATCATTTCCAGCTTTTTTTAAGGTTAAAAAAGCACATCTAGCCTTTTCAAATTAGATTAAAAATATTAACCTTGAAAACAACTTGATGGAAATTTTAATCGCTGCACACAATCAAATTTTCGGAGAGAGATGAGCAAGAAAACTTTGAATTCGATTACAATGATAGAAACCACTTGGGGAGAGACTTACTTGTGTACTCACGATACAACCTCTCCCTTTTTCTAGTATGGATAGGAAAGGGAAATGATTTAGGTGTATATATTGATTAGTAGAGACTCTGTTGGTACTGGGTTCAGTGAGGTGATCAGTAACTCAGGACTCTGCTAGAAGTACTGTGTCCCAGCTAGGCTTTTTTTTTTTTTTTTTTTTTTTTTTGCTCCCGTTTCTCTTTAAACACAGCTAGAAGCTAATAGAAAAGAAAACTATTGTAGGAATCAAGAATAAAATTGAAGTCTTTCTCAGGCAACTAAATGGCATCCATTGTTTGCTATAAAGGCAAACTAGTTAAGTCTTCACCGAGGCAGCATGCTTTTGTCAAATTTAAGTACAAAGGATTTGGGTTTAAACTCATGCAAAATTTGGAAAAGGGTGGAAAGGGCGCAGCAAATGCTGTGCTCCGAACGCGGTTGGGTCCATTTTCCTCCCGTAGGCGCTACAGTTCTCAGAGCACAAACACGTTCCTGCCTGCGGAAGGCAGATCTGTTTTGATTCTTTTCTTTTTTAAAAGTGAAACCCCGATAATGGAAGAATTATTCTGCCCCCTCCCATGCCCCACCCTCGGCTAGAAAAAAAAATGACTCTTGTTCTGAACTGGAACTTAGTCCCTGCACATTCTTGGTAAATAGATTTTCTTCTGAGTCACGCTGTCCCTGCTGAGTGCTGCTCTATCTGTTTGGAGATCTAAAAGCTCGATAAGGGCAGGTAATAAAGGAAAAGTTTATAGTCGGGAGCCCACACATCAAAAGATTGCAGTCCCCGGTGACCTCCCATCGAGCCTTTGCATAGGGTGAACCCAGTGGCCTTTAGATTTTGTCAGGGCTGTGGGCTCAATAATTCACAGACTCCCAGGCTGGGTCAAGTTAATGTCACTTCAACATCTTTATGACTGACGTCGTAGCCGTGTTGCCCTGCCCTTCAGGGGCAGTGAAATTAGCTGCCATGTTTTATTGTTTAAAAGTGGAGACATTTCCTTTATCTATGACGATGACCTCCCTAGCTGTTCTATAACTCAAAATCATGTAGTTGGTTCTGCCCTCCACTCCATCTCCCCCAACCCCTTTCGCTCTTTATTTCTCTTCGCCTTTTCCATTTTCTTTCCAATTCCTAACATCAGGGAAGATGGTCCAGAGGCAGGGATGACAGGAGGCACAGCTTGTTGGGGGAGATGAAGCCCAAGGGATGAAATGGAAATGTTCTAAACGGCCTGGCTCATTTGAGGAGGGCAGATCGCGGAGATGCACCTCACGACAGTGTGGTTTGTTGGATGAGCACTAGATGTCAAGTGAGTGCATTTGGCATAATGCAAGCACTTGATCTGCATGACCCAGTATTCCAACACGTATGCTACATGCCTTCAGAGTTGTGTGCCAAATCTGGAACTCTTTACACGTGCCTGCTGGCTAATGTTCCGAGTTTGAAGGAACGATCACCCAACTCACAAACTATGGTTCCTATTTTACACAATATGATCTTTCTCTTTGTAAATATTCCATCAGTTCTTCAGCCTGCTATTTAAAGAAGGCAACTTCCTCCTTTGAAATACAGTTGTTAGGAATTGAAGTAATTTGCAAATAAATGAAAATAAAAACCTAAGTAATTTGTTCAGTATTAATTTGGAACTTAATGCTTTAATAAATAGCTAACAATTTCGGGAAAATTGTAAATAAGATAAAAACCAAAAAGGTGAATATAATTTTATTTCTCTGGAACTTATGGTGAAAGAGGAAGGTTATTTTTTTTAATCTTTACAGGCCTCTTATAATAAAACAGTATTGCTACAGTGTTCCAGGTACCACATGTAACATTACATAAATGTTGTATATGATGTGATCGCTCCTGTCTGTAGCCCCAGCACTGGGAAGCCTGAGGCAGGAGGATTATCAAGAGCCCCAGGAGATCTTAAGTTCCACAGCCCGCTACAGAGTGACACCCTGTCTTAAGACCCTTCACTCCAGCAAAGAAAGTACTCTTTCCCTCAAGAAACTCAGATTGGAAACAGATGATTAACGAAATTATTTCTGTTTGGTATTTTTCTTTGGTTTCTGAGTCATTTCCAATTAAAAACAAAAACAAAAACAGGAACATAAAGAAAGAGTAGCAAAAATACATTTTTCTGTGAAGGTAATTAACATAAGTTTAGGACTAGATGCTTTGAAACATCCTTGTGAAATACTGCAAATGGACACTCGGCAGTATTCTTTTCCCCTGTGAAAGGCTATATTGCCTTAATAAGATTCATTTTAAGGATTACTAGGTAAGGGAGGGTTGAGACACAAACTGTTGTAAAGCCTTAGCTGAGGGAGAAGAATAAAGACACGGGCAACCTAGAGAAGAGCGCTGGTAGGCTCACAGCTCTGCCCCTCATCACTCCTGCCCTGCAACATCCCTCCTGCTGAGCGTGAAACAAGCCCTGGGGACCTGGGCACTGCTGACACTGTCTTCTTTGATTTTCCTTGTTACATTCAGTTCCAGGACTGTGCCTTTCAGAGCCACTGAGCCAAAGGATCAAAGAGGCCATCACGCCTTGACGAAAGCCCCTTCCAGCCAATCTAAACACTCCATGGGCTCTTATACTGAGTGTTTCACAGTTTATACAATTCTTAGATTTTTTTTTTTGATTCGAACAAATTTATGAGAAAATATCATATTTTGGTCACTAAATACACTTGTTATTTAAGTTCAAGGCAGGTTTTGCCTAACAGCTTTCTGATAAGGAATTATTCACTTCGGAGAGAAAACAGAAGAGATGGTAGGGAAACCCTAAGTGTCAAATTTAGAAAATACCATGAAGAAAATATTCAGAGTTTTTACACATAGGAAAAAGCATATAAACATATTTCACATAATTTCAAATCATGGTGTGTGTGTGTGTGTGTGTGTGTGTGTGTGTGTGTGTGAAATGCGTATTTTGTGACTTTTTTGGACAATAAACATGATGGTGAAGGGTTCACCTGTTGACGAAGAAAGTCCAGAGGGAAGATTTTGTTTTGTTTTGCTAATCAGTTTCACAGGTGAGCAAATGACAAACCCATCTAACTGATCTTTCTTGTAGACACTTTACTGATGAATCAGATAATTACAAGGTCCACAGATTTCAACAATCAGCGGCAGATAATGAAACTTTACCATGAAAGGTGAATTTGCTTAAGGAAAACACAGAAACTGTGAACTGTGAACTGGATTCTGACCTTTAGGAAAATTGCTGGCTTAAAATCTACAGGCTCGAAAAAACAAACAAAAAAAATCCACAGGCAACTAAGGGCTTTCGTCTCAAAGCCTCACGGGTTGGATTAGCAAATCCTGCTAACTGCAGATTTTTTTTTTTAAATGAACTTCTCCGTGCAATGCCATACCTCAGGGGAGATGTCTGTAATTCCAAACTGCCGTAAACTCTGATGCAAAACGTCTACGTTAAGCGAACGCAGCACTTCCTCAGCCTGCAGGGCTTGCGGCTCTCCCGGTTTCCGGTTCACAGGAGATACAAACAACTCAACTTGGCGCTTCTTTTCCTGGTGAACACCGTTGGGGTGTGTTAAAGACACTCAGAAAACGGTGGGTGAAATGTTCACCTGTTCCTTACAAACACTGAAGTCAGGTTTCGAGAATTAAGCCATGCCCGAGAACGATGTGAATTGACTAGTCACTCCCAGAATTACCGTCGCCAGTGTGAAGTACAAAATTTTCAAACTTTTCAACTTTAATTAGTTAGCACTCCAGAATGTGAAATTTTGTATTTCATTAGATAATAACTTATTGTTGGTCTCAAATTTTAATTAAGTAAGTAATTTTTTTTTCTGTTCTTAACTTCAGAAGGTATCCTGATGGCTACATTGGCTAACATAGGCTGACCCTGGTGTCTGCATCCTCCTGCCTCAGCCTCCTTAGTGCTAGAATTACAGGTGTGTACTAACTTAACATATATTTCTCAGATGCTTCTTGAATACTTATGCTTGAAGACACATTTTAAAGTCAAATGAATCAGATAAATCCTGGACTGGATAGATGGTTCAGTGGTTAAAAGCACTGGCTGTTCTTCCAGAGGTCTGGAGTTTAATTCCCAGCAATCATATAGCAACTCACAACCATCTGTAATGGCGCCCTCTTTTGGCAGGGAGGCATACATACAGGCAGAACATGGTATACAGAATAAATAAATCTTACTAAAAAAAAGCTGAGTGCTGGTCAGTGCCACTGGCACAAATTTTTAATGCCAGCATTTGGGAGGCAGAGGCAGGTGGGTCTCTGTGAGTTTGAGGTCAGCCTAGTTTATAGAGCAAGTTTCAGGACAGGCTCCAAAGCTAAAGAGAAACCCTGTCTTGAAAAACAAAACAAAACCCCCAAAACAAAACAAGTAAACAAACAAACAAACAAAAAGTCAACGCAAGCGACCATCAGGCACCACTGTGCTTGGTCTTTTCTCATCAACTGCATGGATGTGAAGGCTGGAGGCCAAGGAAGAGGGGCCAGATTAGCTGTGACGTTCCTGTCCTCATTCTTTACCTTAAAGTTGACAAACTTTAAAATTCTGCCCTTGGTCATAATGCATTTAATAAATCTAGATCCAGAGCGAAGACATCTCTAATATCTATCCACCAGAGCCAGATGACTTGGACATAATAACTGACTTCATTTTTTAAATTTTCTTGAGACCAGGTCTCCTCCCTAGGTATCTTAAGACTAGCTTGGAACTCCTTTATGTATCCAAGCCTGTTATCAAACTCAAGATCCTCCTGCCTCTGCTTCCCAACTACCGGAGTCACAGGTGGGCATCATTACGCCCAGCACAATCTTCACCCTTTTTCTCCCCAACATAATGTTTTTATTGATTATTTGGGAATTTCACTCAATGCGCTCCGACCACACCTGTTTCTCCTTCCCTCCAGGTCTGCTCTCCCACCCTTGGGCCCTTCCCTCAAGAAAAGAAAGAGAAAAAAAGAAACCAAGTCCATTTCGCATTGTTCACATACTCATAGGAACATGGACAAACTCCCAGAGGCCAGCCTCTTGAAGATGGCTGAGTCTCCCTACCCATCCCGCTCCGCACCCGCACCACCAGCAGCTTCCACAGTGAAGAGCTACGCTTCAGCATCCCTAATTTTTAAGGACTCTCTTCAATGGCTTCCTGTTTAGATTATTTCTCATTTGGGCACAGGGGTTGTCACAGAGGCTTTCAATGCCTCTCATCTTCTCATAACTGGCAGCATTTACTCTTAGAGGAAATTTTAAAATGTTGTGTTTTCTCTCTTACGGTTAAACTTTTAAAACACTTATTTGGACTCAGAAAATTGCTGACTTAAAATAAAAGTTTTTATGGGAAATGAAACAACTCAGGTTTTACCCACAGAAAAATAAAAAGAAATGTAAATCCACCCTCAAAACAAATTCTGCCCATACCTGAGAATACATGCAGAGTAGAAAGAGTAGGTAGCTAGAGTGGAAAGCTGAATTTGAACAAGGTAGACAATATAATGCAATAAAAGCATTTATTTCGTTCTTGGTTGGGTTCCCAATAAGATAGGAATAAAAAAGGATTTTTAAAGTTATATAAAAAATTCTGGTCTCTTAAGTATTTAATGTGTGTGTGTGTGTGCATGTGCACGCGTGTGTGTATGGGTGTGTGTGATATGTGTGTGGGAGCCCGTAGAAGTCAGAAGACAACACTGAACTCTCTAAAACTGGAGTTCCAGGCAGTTGTGAGCTGCTACATGGGTGCTGGGAACCAAACCCAGATCTTCTACTAGAGCAGTGAGTGCTTTTAACTGGGGACCCATCTTACAGCAGCACGCCAAAGTTTCTATCATGGGGGCCTTAGATAGCTAGTTTTTTTTTACAAAGAAGAAAAGGAAATATAAAAATATAAAAACATCTAATTTAAAATTGCCTATTTTATTCACTTGGCTTACACCAGTCTTCAAATGAAAATGAAAATGTGTAGCTCATGACATCCGGGTTTCCAGATGGGAAAAAATGGGATAAAGAATGAATGTGGGTGACGGACAGCTTTAAACTCATCCCCATACAGTGAGTCCCTGATCTCTTAGGTCTCTTTCACCCCCACTTCAGATGCTAATCTAGGTTGTTTTTTTTTTTTTTTTTGGCTTTTCATGTGAGCTACTGGGGTAAGGATCGGCTCATTTTTTTTTTTCATACACAACCCTTTGTTTTGTGCCTTCAGCATCCATCCCATTGATAGGCTTGATGGGGCTTTGGTAAACAGTATCTGGAATCCTGAGTCACAATGTCCCATTGTCCTGGGCGGTAGTTTGGGAGTTGTGTCAGGTTACAGGAGCAAGTAATCTGGTCCTTTCTTCACACCTATCGGGAGCGACTACTGAACAATGACAAGGTATATAGACTATTTTCTGTAAAGGGCCAGATGGTCAATTGTTTAGGCTTTATAGGTCAACCTGTTTGCTGTAACAGCTTATCTCTGCCACTGTTAGCGTGAAAACAGGCCACACACAACGTGTGAACCAGTGGACGTGGCATGCTTCCAGTAAAACTGTATCTACAAAAAATAGGTAACATGGGAGACTCATCAGTTATGGAGACTTTGATGATGAAAAGCCAGTTTGAATTCTGAGATTGTGAAAGCTTGCTTCTTACAATGAGACGGTTGATGTGCACTTGCTGGGGTAAGAGTCCCAGGGCTGCTGCTACTCCTTGGTGGAAGATCCGAAGCAAGGTTATGTTGAGCTTGGCGATATCCATTTGCAGTGTCTGGAAAACAAAGACAGGAAATACACAAGCTCAAGTGAACACTGCATTTCGGACAGCCAGTTCATCACTCAGAACTGGCTACAACAGTTTGGGACTGTTTGTAAATGCACATTTTGGGTGCTAATATTGATACAAATAAAACCATAGACATACTTTATGTGAAGTTTTACATGGTATTAGTTAAAACATGGCACATAATGCAATAAAACAATTCATCTAGTTATTTAAAAACATAAGTAAAATGGTCATTTTAAAAAGAATTCCATTGCAATACAGCTTAATCTACTTTGTTCTTCTTTTAGATGACGAAATGAAGTCTGTGGCCAAGCCTGTTTCTAAGCTGAAGTCACCGAGAAGGATGCTATGTAAATTCCATAAGGCCTGAGCTGGCAGCTTCTCTATATAGCAATCTGCTGCCAGTGCCAGGCAAACAAACTGAGGCGCAGTATGTATTTACTCTGGTGGGGAAGCCGGTGATACTGGTGATGTGATCTAAGGTAGACGATGCTCATTCATCGTTTGGGCAAGCGCTCCTAACAAGTCTGAACAGTAAGACGTTCCCGAGTTACAAACCACCTTGTGATAGCAGTAATACAGCCTAAGCCAGCTGCGCTGCTGCTGTACTCAAACCAGGGAGGAATTTACTGTGTTTTCCAAACTGGACCATGAGGCTCAAAGAGTTGGTTCAGCAGAGGAAAGCACTTCAGGCTTATCCAGAGGACCCAACTTCAGTTCCCAGCATCTGTATCAGCAGCTCACAACCACCTGTAACTCCAGCTCCAAGGGATCCCACATTCTTCTCTGGCCTTCCTAGGCACCGGCACAAAAGTGACATGCACACACACACACACACACACACACACACACACACACAGAGAGAGAGAGAGAGAGAGAGAGAGAGAGAGAGAGAGAGAGAAATATCTTAAAATCCTGCCTCATAGTGATTGAAGATAAGTACTTCTAAGAAAGGGAAACTGAATCTTAAGCATTTCCTGTATTCTATTATTGTTGAGTTCATTGCTTTGAGAGGAGTAGGTTATGGGTAGCTAAGTGTTGGGTGGTTCTTCTCATCCAGCTGTTGAAGAGATTGCTTCGCATCTATGATCTCCTCTAGTGTAAGGAATCTTTAAGGGGAGACTCTCTCAACTGACTTTATAAAGGGAATGATGGAATGATACTGCTTTGAGAATTTGTAGGCCTGCTAGGAAATAATATGTTCCCTACATACAAACCTTGTGAGGCTAAATGATTGGAAATGGCCGAATGCTCAATGAGACAGGAACAGGGGTATTAACAGTTTGGGAATATAAAACGGGTGTAACGGTTCCCAGGCAAAGTGGGAGGCTCACCAACTTTCTAGACTGCATTTCGACCTCAGGGTGTTTTAATGCCCGCGTAGGGGTGGGGGCCCTCTATCTTGTTACAGAGGTGAGCAGATGGAGGTTCGAAGCAGAGCAGAGGCTTCAAAAGATTCTGCCTGGTAACGGGCATCCGCTTACTTCGGGAAAGGCAAAAGAATTTCATCGGAAATGGTCTGAAAAGCTGCATCAACTTTCAAAGCTTTCATACATTTGTGTTTATGAAAGAACAGAAATATGCTGTCTTGGGGTTGCAGAGATAAGAGTTTGGATCAAAGTATGAGTAGAGCCTTGTTCCCTCGCTTGTCTTCTGGTTTCCATTGTTTGTGGGTAACTTTAGGTATTGCTTGCCCTGCAGTGCTAGGTTTTGCCTGAAGCGTCACATGGTTGTTCTGAGTCTCTCCCCTCTGTAAGTAGCTGTGTCTCAGTTTTCTCTTTGTGTCAGGGCTGGTCATATTGAACAGGAAACCCTCCCTACTCTAGCATGACTTTAAAAAATGATACTCACAATGACCCTACTTCTAAATAAACTCATATCCTTGGTATTAGGAAGTTAGAATTCCAACATAAGGATCTTCAGGGGCTAAAGTTAAACTAAACATAAAGACTAAGTCAGAGGTCTTAGAAAAGAAATTGCTAGGTTTTAGCCATGGAATTAACTAAGGAACTCAATGTTTTTGCTGGTTTCTCTGGCTGTAAGTCTATGCAAAATGCAGGCTCAGCTGAGTCTTGGGTGTTCACCCCTGAGAAAAGCTTCTCTTGGAGACCTGATTGGACAGGGAGACAGAACCGTCAGTGAAATACTTTAACTTAAAAGTACTGTGCAATCTTGATCTCAGTCTAGGTAAAGGTACTGTCAGCACCTGGGTAGGCTGAAAGGAGAGGTTGAAGAACACGGCCACAGTTAAAAGAGGATTTTTCTATAGACAAAAGACTATCTTGCCCTGCCCTGCAGTCATTTAGTACCAAAGAAACACACACAAGCTTATTTAATTATAAACTGTTTGGCCTATTAGCTCAAGTTTATTATTAACTAGCTCTTACAACTTAAATTCACCCATTATTCTTATCTATGTTTAAGATACATGGCTTGGTACCTTTTCTCAGTAAGGCATTCTCATCTTCCTTCCTCTGCATCTGGCTGGTGACTGACTCTCTGCCTTTCCTCTTTACAGAATTAGTGTAGTCTGGTTGTCCTGCCTAGACTTCCTGCCTTGCTACTGGCCAATCAGTGTTTTATTACATCAATGAGTGTGACAAATCTTGACAGGGTACAAAGCATTATCCCACAGCATTGTTCCCTTGAGCATTCAGTAAAGCTTTGCCACTACAGTTTCTACTGAGCTTGGGGTTTGTGTCCTTCTGTTTTAATAAGATGTGACCCTCTTCTTTCAGAGAATAGTTCTTTATGGCATTAAAAATCATGTAATGGTAAGGTCATATGCTCATTCAGTCCTGGTCCAGCTGGATTTGTTGAGCTCCCAATAGACCAAGCACGCTGTCTCTGTTGGTGGGCCAGTCCCTCACGGTCCTGACGTCCTTGCTCATCTTCTCCCTCCTTCTGCTCTTCCACTGGACCTTGGTAGCACAATCCCTTGCTCTGGTGTGAATGTGGGTCTCTGGCTCTATCTCCATCCATCATGTGAAATTTCTATGGTGACGATATGGAGGGGGGAGGGCCTTGGGCTTCCCATAGTTCAGGGTATCCTGCCCCATCTTAAGGAAGCAGGGGGAGGGCGGGGGGGTGGGGAGGGAGCGGGAGGGCCGGGAACAAGGGGAGTTATTGTAAAATTTTCCTGTAATAAAAAAAAATCAAATGTGAAAAAAAATAAAATGGTTGCCCTAAAAAAAAAAATCATGTAATGGCAGCTGCAGAGATGGCTCAACAGTTAAAGGCGTGTACTGCTTTTGCAAGGGACCCAAGTTTGGTTCCCAGCATCCAAGTCAAATAACCTGTGACTCTAGCTTCTTCTGGCCCTCGTTGCGCACTTCACTCATGTTCATATACTCTGACACAGATACATGCATATATACTTAATTTAAAAAACAAAACATTTAAAGCTCATGTAATGATCTGTCTGTGTTTGTATATCATTTACTGTGTTTTTAATCACTTAAAGCTGCTTCCGGTAAGTCAATAACAATTTAATATAGAAAGCAAAACATGAGTTAAGCCATTAAGGACCAGTAGAATTTAGATACCAGTGGTGGTTTTCAGTTTATAGTTAGCTTATAGTTTTAAGCATGATTCCTTTTTCTACCTACTAAAACCCAGTTTACCTGATAGCTCTCAATAACAGAGACTTCCTTTTCTCCTAAAGCCTGCCGTGTAAACTGGCAGCATATGGAAGCTGTGGCTAGATCTCAGAGACTATGTCACAGCTATCTATGTGACTGAAGGTAGAAGTCTTAGCTAACATCCCAGAAACACTGGTGAGGTGCCACTGAGTTATGGCTTGTCCGCAGTGTTTGTCAGGCAGGCTGAGTAGGCTGGCACTGTCTCTGGTCCCCAAGGGCAGGTTTTGGAGTTGCAATCAACCCTGGGAACTGAGAGACAAGGGGATTGTGTAAACCCTTGAGAGCTCAATTCCCAGGGCCATGATTAACAGAGGCTTGTCACTGTGGAAACAGTATTAAAGTCTCAAATGGGAAGTAAAATAGGAACTCAAGATTAAAATCACTCAACAAAACAACTTTGTAAGATGGTAAAAGCCATGTCTTTGAACCAGAAATTTGAATGACCCAACTAAATGTGCAAGGTAATCAGCTGAAATTAGAACCCTCTGGCTTGCTGCAGCAAACATTTAAATAATTTGCCTCTGATCTCTGCTTGTCTGGAAGACTTGGATTGATACCTCAGAGCACGCACAGACCTCTGACTATTACTCCATAAACTAAGTGATGCTAAAGTATAAATTAAATAGATATATGTATATTTGGTGTCCTCATACATGCCAGAAAGAATGCGACTACAAATTTAGAAAAAAGAAAGGATTCTTAACCAATTGACAATTTTATTTTCAACAGAAGAGGAACATGGCTTCCTGTAGTTAATGGGTATATGCCACCTCCATCTTTGTGAATAGGTGTTGGAAGCACTTAGCTCCTGTATTGTTGCATACAGGTTTGAATGAGATAGAACATTTCAAGGAGAAATGGAAATTCTAAATGGGAATGTTAAGATATTTTATAGCAGTCAGTCAATCACACAGCTACTCTGTGCATGCGCTTGGATCTAAAATGTCCCTCAGAGGCCACATGTTAATGATTTAGTGACCTGGTCCTGAGCCTAGTGGGAGGAAGTTAGGTCAAGCTGAGATGTCCTTGGAGGAAGTCCCCAAGCTCTAGCCCCTTCTCTTTCTTTGCTTACTTACTGTCTCCTGGTTTTGAGTAATCTATACTATACCACCTTGCCAAAGGCCCCGAAGCAACAGGCCAACTGACCATGGGCTGAAACTTGCAAAAGTGGATTATCTTTAATATGTGTTATAGTAACAGAAACTAACATACTACATAAGGAAAAATTGGGTGCTAAATCCCTAAAATCCTTGAGAGAAATTCTTTCTCCCCATAGTCACAAAGGGGTCTCCTTTGTTAGGCACCCCCTTCTTGGTCTCAATGAGTCTCCTCTATTCCTGATTCCATTCTCAGTCACTGAACCCCTGTATTTGGTTAGGATTCATATTGGCAAGTGATTTCCAGAACAAATTTTCTGGTTTGCCTTTAAATTGAGCAGAGAACTTCAGTTCCTTTGGAGCATTTGTAGAAATACTCAGTCCTGTCTATCACTCTGTGTTTGCCAATCGCTTCTGTTTCCATCTGCATTCCACATTTCTATTCTTCTCTGTTGTGTGCCCTTCTACACAGATATTCCAACCGGGCTTCTAACTCAATATTAAGACACTCAGTCACTTCTTCCTCTCTCTACCCACAACTCAATTGTCTTCTCTTACCATGTTTTTATATGGTGAAGTCATTTTCACTGGCTTCTTTCTTATTCTTCACTATAATGACAGTGAATTGGCACTGTCTATTGTCAGATAATATCTCATCACTCTCATGAATGCCTGAGTGACCAACTATTTTATCTTCGTCTATATTTTAATCAGCTTAGTTCAGATATGTCATCATCATCATCATCATCATCATCATCATCATCATCATCATCATCATCTCTCTGTCTGTCTGTCTTTGTGTGTGTGTGTGTGTGTGTGCTTGTGTGTGCATGCCCAATATGCCATGGAAGCGTGCAAAGATCAGAAGAAAGCTTAGCCTCAGTTGGCTCTTTCTTCCCACCATTCGTGTGTTCCAGGAAATTCAACTCAAGTCATCAGACTTGGTAACAAGTGCCTTTACCCAGTGAACCTTCTTATTGGGCCCATCTAATTAATTTTTCATCATGAACACCATAATGATATGTCTAAAATGCTAGTCTAGTCAACTGCAATTATAGTCAGAATACTTAAAAGAGCTCTCCGTTTTTAAATGGTCTCTGGTTAAGCAAGCTTGAGTGCTCTTCCTGTCTTAACCTCGCCCACCTGTCTGTTCCATACATTACACTCTATGCATTGTAGTCACACCTGAAGTTTGTGAGCACATTATTCTCTCCTGCACCCCATAGTGTCAGTTCACATATGCCGAGCTTGCGAAGGGCTCGTCCCTCTCCGTGGAGTCTCGGTTCCTTTCTTAGAAGGATGCTGTTATTCCTGTGCTCTTCATTTGAATGTATCTTTTATATAGCTGGATTGCAGTATCTGTTACTTTCAAGTAAGGCTCAGGAGTGCTATACTTTTGAAGGCATCTTATCTTTGAAATTATGTTTAGGACGCTTTTAGTAACAAATGACATCTTGCCTGGATATTGGATTTTTAATTCAATCTCTATTTTTATTTTTTGCCTTTGAAACCTGCTGCTATTATTCCAATGCCTTCTGGCAATGAAAGTTACTGTAAAATATACTCCAAGTTGAGGCTAGCCTTCTGGTAGATAACTTACTTTTCCTGCCTGTAATCTCATAAGATCCTTTATCTCTAAAGTTAAGCACACACACAGACACACAACTTTCTCACGGTATTTCCTTGGTATGATAGTTCCTATAAGGCAGAATGCCTTGAAATCTCTAGATTCTAGACTTTATTACAGAAATATTCTTTCTTATGCTGCATATGTATGATTTGCTTCTAAATATTTTAGTCTCACATTCAAATACCAATTGAGCCATTATATACTGTATTTCTTTCTAGCCACACTTTTTGTATATATTCTTCTTGCTAGATGTTTGCATACTTCTGTTCAGGTGGCATTTTATTTTCTATCCTGCTCTCTCTGTCCTTTCCATTTATTTGGTTTCTAAGGTAGTTTCAATTTCTCAAATGTATTTTTATTAACTTTTAAAATTTTCCAATTTTATTTATTTTTGAGAACTTCACATGGTGTATGATGAAATATAGGCATATACATCCCCAATATCTCAGCCCCCAACTCCTGCCTTATACCTGCAACTCAACCTCTCTCAACTCAATGTCTCACTAAATCTAGTTACTGCTACCCATATGTGCTTGATGTGGGGCCACCCACTGGAGAGTAGGGATCCTGTCTGTGTCCACTTTCTCAGAAAAGAATGATTTTTCTCTCCTCAGAAACTATCCGCGGCCAAGGGCTCCACAGAATGGGTGGGGCTTGAGCATCACCTACCTCATCTGTCCTGGAATTTTTGTTGTCTTCTATGGGTAACCACATCCATGAGTTCACGAGGGTCAAAGCTATATCATGTCCAGAAGGCAGAATTTCACAGCCTTCCCCACATCCTCCGGGTCTTATATTCTTTGTCCTCTGTGTTCCCTTAGCCTTGTGATAGGTGCCCTACTTAGGGATGAGCTTGATTTATCTTTTGTTTTCTGCCATCTTGGTCTTTAGGATTTTTCTAGTTAGGGGAACTGCTCAACTGAACAGCGCCTTAAGAGTGGGGCCTTGGCTTCTACACAGGACTGGGATTCTCTCCATTGTCTAAACAGGGAATGATGCATGTAAAACTTCTCTTGAAAGCTTCTTTGTCTTTTGCATATGTCTTAAAATTCTTCGAGTTTAGTCTGTCTCTCTCTGTCTATCTCTGTCTCCCTCTCAATCCTCCAATGACTTTATTATATTTAGAATTATTCACTATGTAGGTCTTTAGGCCCTACTTGGTCTGGCCCCTGTTGACTCTGATTTTTTCTTAAAATTCCCCATCCAAGTTTTTCTGTCCTCACAGGGCCTCAGCAAACTATGAGCATTTTATCCATATGGCCTTGACCTTAACTTGCCTGCTGATTATAAGATTTTCCAACACTAGTGTGTGGTGACTCTTTCTGGTCTTTCAGCTCTCTATTTAAATTTCACTTCCTCAGAGAAGTCTTCCAGTGTGGCTGGTCTTTACCACATTATGCTATTTCTGGATGGTATTTATTATTAACCAACATGTTGTATTTACTTGTTTTTATTCTCTCAATAGAACTCTACTATATGTCTATCTGGTTCTCTGCCATCTCCACCATTACCAGACACATAGTAGGTATTGAATAAATCTTTGTGCAGCCAAAGAATAGGAACCATCATAATCAACATTGTGCTGTTACTGAGTGAAAGAGGGTAACTTATGTGGTAGGCTTAGAAAGGATGATGGAAAACAGGACTCTGCTCTAGGTGGGTACTGCTCAGTTGAGAAATATTCACTTTAGAAGTATGCAGAATTGATTTAGAATATTTCACATTTTACATATAATACAGTTCTGATGTTTTGACTATTATATATTTAAGAGAAGCAGAAACACCAAAAGTAATCTTTTTTTCTATTTTTTAATTGAAAACAGATTTTTTCATACACTATATTCTGATTATTTTTTCCTCTCTCAACTCCTCCTAGATTGTCTCCACCTCTCTTCTCACCCCAGTCCACAACTGTTTGAAAATAATTTCCATGCAAAGTTAATGATATTTCCATATTCCCATTGTATTGGTTTTGGGCGTAAAAATTCTATTGTAGCTATGGGTGACAAAATTTATGTATTTGGAGACTAGGGAGGTGGCCCAGTGGTTATGAGTATGTACTGCCCTTTCTGCAGACTGGAGTTCAGTTCCCAGCACCCCACCCAGTGGCTCACCATTGTTCGTGATGACAGTTACAGAAAATCCACCATCCCCTGGCCTTTGTGAGCATGTGTATTCACATGCACACACACCCACATAGGCAGACACATGTACATATGTATAAAAGACAAAAGAAAGTAAATCTTTGCTATTTAGTTAACACAGATTGTGACGCAGGTAATGAGCAGTAGTGGGTGAAAAGACAGACATAAATTTCTTGTTTGTTAAAGATAAGACATGGGGCAGGATTCCTTTGACTTTTGTGTCTATACATTTAGATGCTTTTGTCCCGTCTGCTTTGGAAAGTGCTATAATGACAGGGTAATTTAACAAATAATTATGCTTGCATGTTTAGAAGCTGCGGGTAAGTAAGCAAATACCAAATAAGTTTTCTGCATCAATAAATTATAGTTATGAACACAGGATGATGAGAAAGATTTGGAGTCAAACTGGAATGGGTAATTTCTATTGAACCTGAACGCTCCAGGAGTTTATATATTAAATAGGAGTGATACATGCATTATTTCTTATGAGAATAACTTTCAAAACTCTGGGAAACACATAAAAATTTAGGGAGCAAAATGGCTAGAACTGGCAGATGACAGATCCTTAGTAGACTTAGCTTTTACCAATATGAATTTATTGTATATTAACGCTGAAAACAATTCCTTCAGTGAGAAATGGAGTGGTGACTTCATTGCTCGAATGGACACCCAGAGTTTACTGACTGCAACTATTAATAACATCAGGACAGGAAGTGGCCCGATTGCGTTGGGCCACTTTATTCTGATTGATTTTCACATCTATCAAGGAGTTTTAGCCGAAAGGCAATCAGGCGATCAGAAAAGAGGAAAACACAATACTCAAATCATTTCATTGCCACAGAAATTATGTATTTTGCTTTATATGTGAGTCAGAATATCAGGCTTTAAGAAGGTCTGCTGACTATGGCCTCTCCACCTCTCTCTATTCTTCAACCAGTTCAGTAGGATATGGAAGAGTCTTTATAGTTGTTGGTTTAAATTGATATTCGTCTTGCTCCTTTTTCTCCCACTGCAAATTAAATGCCAATAAAAAAGCATCCAAATTTAGCAACTTAGGTTAGAATCCCTTAGCTGATTCATCTGGAAAGCCCTGTATAACCTAGTTTCCTCTTTATTTCATTAATCTCTCTCCTCTGCTTTAATTTCACCTCTTAATTAGTGCCCTCTTTCACTCATCTTGTCCTGTGATAAGCCTTTCTCTTTTGCCTCCAAAGATTTCTTCAATCTACTAGTTAGACCTTTTGTATAAATTTCTCTGAAATCTAAATCTACATAATTATAGTAGGCTTTATCATCATAATAAATTATTTTTTAAAAATCATGAAGTGATGACAACCTTGACCTTCTTGAGTACATATTCACCGGAGGAGAAAGAGCTTGTATAAATTACAGAATTTATAGCGCAAATTCTTATGATATGTCTACCTTTGTTCTTTGTGATTTTGCATTTATGTAAACTTGTAGAAAGTTACACACACACACACACACACACACACACACACACACACACGGCGAGCGTGAGCACGTGAGAGATAGAGGCTTAATACAAAACTCAAGATGGAATAAAAGCTGTGACCTAAGCATGATTAAATTTATCCTGCGTACAGTCAGTGAACGTAAGAGCAAGTTCCTTGCTTCAACAGACTTTTCTTTTCTTCTTCTTTTTTTTTTGTTTTTGGTTTCTTTTTTTTTATTATTGTTAAAAGAAAAATTTACATTTACTCCCCTTGTTCCTGGCCCTCCCGCTCCCCCACTACCCCACCACCTTCTCCCTGCTTCCTTAAGATGGGGCAGGATACCCTGTCCTATGGGAAGCCCAAAGCCCTCCCCCCTCCATCTCGGTCTAGGAAGATGTGCTTTTTGGGAACTTATTCTATATGGATGCACATCTTCAACAGACTTTTCAAGTCTCGTTATTGTATGTTCGTCAACAGAAGTTTCTGCTTTCATCTCCCTGATTATGTTTCCTCTTCTGTATGGTTATTTTCACCTATTGTTCCTTGTCCTCTCTTTCAATCCCCCTTGGGTTGTTTCTACTTCTCTTGTTCCTTTAGCATTTCTCACTCTGGGGGCAGAAGACAGCAGTCAAAGTGTGAGCTGAAAGCGGCTCAAACTGGGTCCAGTTTGAGTGTGCAGACAAATCTTGTTGAGAAAACAAGGCCAGACACATTCAGGTTTCTAGGATGAGCCAGAACAAGATGATAAAATTTGACAGGTGTGGCGGCGCATGGTTTTAATTCCAGTAAAGAATAATCTCTGTGAGTTCAAGGCTAACCTGATCTACATAACAAATTTCAGGCCAGCTAGGGCTACATAGTGAGTCTCAGTTCAACCAGCCAACCAAACAACCAACAAACCACCAACCAAAACTCTAACAATAACAAAAAGACAAAACAGCAAGCAACTGAACGAAGAAAAGATAACAAATTTGTAACTATTGCTATTTTGACTGCCTCACTCACAGAGCGAGCCTGAAAGGACAAATGAGACTTCCCACCTCTACCTCCAACACGAGTGAAGACGAGACATAAGCCTTAAATATTTCAGAGACCGAGTGAAGACGAGACATAAGCCTTAAATATTTCAGAGACCTTGCTCTCTAGTCAGAAACTGAGGTTGTTTTAAGCCACAAAATACATAGATATCTTCTTATTAAAATGAAGAAATGATTAATTTATTAATTTACACTGACCATTGGTGCTTTTTTTTTTTTTTTTTTTTTTGACTGAGTAGACGAGTCAAATGGCTATCTCTCCTTTTTTCTTTTTAATGCTCCGGTACTCAGGCAACAGGGGTTTATGATTTCCAGGCTTGAAAGTGATCACATATAAAAGTTGAGCCACAAAAGGGCAGGAGACCACACACACCCTGTGAAACCACATCTGAGTGGCTGGGAGCCTAACCCTGCATGGATGGATGTCACACATTTCTTTTCTCTCGATTCCCACCATGGAGGAGTTCATGTTTCACTTCAGTGAGGGTCAGAGGGCTTTGCTTCATCTGGTGAGCTACACAATTTTCCAAGAAACACGATAAAGATGAAGTGTGGGCTATTGGCATGTGGTTTTGCAGGGCAACTAAAAATGCCATGGTTGACTGTCCCTAGTAATCCTGATTATTTTGCGGTTACAGTGGGCATTAACAATTTTCTGTGTAACTTAAAGTAAACGAAGATGGAGTGTGGGATAAGTTTTAGTACGCCCGTGGTTCTTTTATCTGTAGGAGGAGATGGGAATATAATAATAATCATGTAATTTTCCCACACTGTTATTTCCGTGATTTGCACTTGCAGAGACATCTCATTTCTAGAAAAGCAAGATTCTGAGTGTTGTTGTCTGCAACAAAGCTTTTATCCACAGCATGACTGTGCCAGTTTCATCTTAGTACATCTTAATCCTTACAGTGGAGCTCTTTTTCCCTTTTGGTGGGACTGAGGCTGTGATGTTTCTTAGAATTGCTCTATCTGTGACTTGATTATTAAATTGTCCCAGAGAAGGAAGTGAATTGATCAAAAGAACAAAGAGGCTATACATAACATGTTCTTCCTTATTACAACTAAATATAGAAATGGTTAATCTTATACTGTGCAAGTCAACATTAATTATTAACTGAGTGATTCATGGGGATTATTTAAAAAATAAGTTAAAGATTGTGGAAGCTGTAGGGGAAGGTATTTTGGTGTCGGAAATTAAAAAGCCTTTGTTTGGACCCTTACTATCTAGTAAGTAAAAGTTTTAAATAGGTAATAAACCCTCTGCATAATATATATATATATATGTATATATATATATATATACACATGCATAAATTTGTGTGTGTCTGTGTATATGGTAGACACTAAAAGAAAATCGTTGAAAACTCCTTTCTTTATCCTTAGTCTAAAATTTGGCTGCTAAACCTAACCCTCTTCATATTAAACATATTAACATATATTTAATTATATATAATACATTTAACCTATATATAAAATGTGTGTGTGTATGTGTTCATGATAGACACTAAAAGAAAATCATTGAAAACTCCCTTCTTTTTCCTTTCTCTAATGTCTGGCTCCTGAACCTCAAACCTCAAACTTTGAAATTTTGGCCCTCATTTGACTTTATTATCTGCTCATGTTTCATAGTAGAGATCCACTCAGAAGAAAAAAAAGATCTGGCAGCCCTGTATTTTATAGGAAATGGAGCTTGATTTCTTGAGTCAAATGATTTATCTAGGCTATCCTGGGTGATTAGTCTCTGCAATATTGGATCAAACAGGAAGTTAATCTAATTTTATTATAACAATGGATGGAAATACCAACTACATTATTTTTGACATTGTTATTTATTCTTAAGGACCACAGATAAAATCAAAATTGTCTGTAACTTTGTATCAATACCAGACACACTAATACTATTTTGAACAGTCAAACTAAATTCTCATTTTTCATCTCTGTATGCTCAGACCCTGCACATAGTGCCAAGAACACAGTGGGAATTCAATAAACATATTTTGAGATAAATATATGTAAACATTTTTGTGAGATTCTCTTTATCTGAGAATATTGCTTTCTATGAAGATTAACTAATGAAATCATAGACAAATTTTAATTAGAGCCAAAATTATTGTAAATGCTACAAAAATTAAAAGCCAAGGTTCTTGGTTCACTGAAGGAAAACAGGGGAGCTTCTGCTCCCAGCTGAGAACTAGGCATTTCATAAAAAAAAAAACAAAAAACAAAAAAAAACTTTTATTCATTGGTCTCCTGATCAGATCACAACAGAAGATACTGACTGGCATTTTAGTGAAGTCTGTGTGTGAAGGTAGGGGCCCTCGTCAAAATGTCTAGATTTCCCAGCTCAGCTCACTGTAACCCCTTCTTCACTTTCTAATTATCATAAATGCGGTCATCTTTCCCCAAATGTCAATGTGGTAAATACACTGAACAAAACGGAGAAAACGTCTGCTTCACTTCGTCAAACTCTCCAGGGTTCAAATGGACACATTTGTCATCCCGCTCTTTGTAGGTGGTTGTTAGTTTTGCACGAGACTCAGGATGGTGAGTAAATGCTGTAAAGACACACTGAATAACTGCAGAGGGTTTTTTTTCTTTTCATCTCAGATTTAGAGGCTAATTCTGTTTCTCTGAGAATCAAAAAGGGTCTCTGCTGACTCACTTAAACAGCCACTGACAGAAATCCCAATGTTTGTGCTCCCGACCTCACGGCAGGACCCAGACCACCCTCTACCCATCCTAATGGGTGGATTCTCTTACCGGATTGGAAACTGAGCCAATGTTGTGATGTGTCCGACTTCCATTTGTATTCTTCTTGTTATTCCCTCACCATTGCAAGCTGGCCTAATCACAGAGCCTGGGAGCTGAGCTGAAGCCTCGTTTAGTCACCTGGTGCTCATTGGCTGCTATTTCTAGAGACACTGCTGAGCCCTGGTCTACAGCCACAGTCGGTGCTTTCCCAGGAGACCCTCCAGGTGCTCGCCGTTTCAACAGTTTACTAGCCTTGAAATTCATGGATTTGTTTTCCCCATGGTAGTTAACAAAACTGTAAAATGAGAATTTTATGAACTGTGGACAAGATATGTTGCATGAGGAAAATGTTTCCTTTTATTCTTTTAAAAGAAAATAACATATTTATAAGAAATTTCCTGAAAAAAAAACCTTCTTTTTAAAGTGATACCATGTTCATGAATAATTTTCCAACTGGGTAACAGGGGTCTCACATAGATCTGATTTTAACTCTCTTTATTACTTGGGAAATGGAGATTAATATTCACATATATATTGAAGAGGAAATTCAAGTGATGGATTACATGCCCAAGAAATGAGTTGGAGACTCAAATATATGCTGGTCTGATTCAAAAGCTGTTTTTCCCTACCATAAGTACCATTTGTGTTTAACACATGATTCAAAATAAATGATTATTATAATTATTTCTATTAGTGAAATATCTTGTTAGAAAACAATTAAGACAGAACAAAGGAAAGGGAACTATTTTCTTTCTCTGTAAGATCATTCTCCTAGGGAACAAGTATCCAAACACTTGGAGAATCCCGCTATGACATAAAGATTCATGGCATAACTCGAGTAAGACTTCAATAAAGCTGAATTATTTATACATGACTGCTAGTAAGGTAAATCAATTTTTAAGAGACCAGAGCACCCCTAATAGTCTTAAAATGTTCATGATCTTTGACCGAAGAATTCTCAACCTGAGAAAAATGTATCTTAGTGAAATGCGTTCAGTGAATAAAATAAGATTTTATTAGTTAAATTTTATTTTAAAATAACCAGAGGAAACTTTCAAAATAGCCAAAGCATAAATAAATTTTGACCGGTCAATGGGAGGTCACTGTTGGCTATCTCTCTCTTCTATTGTTGCTTGGCGCCTGTCTACTAGATCTTTCTGTTATACCTCAAAAGTCCTGAGGTAGTCTTCATACTAAAACAAAGCCGTTGGGGTTCAGTGGGAGGCAGAGGTAGGAGGAGCAACATAGTGAGCCTGGGCTACAGCGTGGAGCCTGGGCTACAGCGTGGAGCCTGGGCTACAGCGTGGAGACTGATTAAAAACAAAAAGGCCCAGCTAAAGCTACACCAACCAAAAGGCTTTCTCAGTCTACCATTCCTCATGTGACCCTTTATAAGGGAAACGGTTGCACCATTTATTGTTTTTAATTCCTTTTCCTGTGTACCTGTCCTGTAACTTGTTATTTTCCATTTTGTCTTCTCTGCTAGAGTCCTAAGTCAGAGGCCTGATTCTGGGGATTCTAACCTGTCAGGCCCAGCCATTTGTCCCAAAGAAAACCAGAAAAAGTAATATGAAAACAGCAGAAAAGGATTTTAACCAAAATGGCCACTTTGTGAAAGCCCAAATTAGGCATCCTAGTCTACCTGTGAGGACTGACATAAGATTTAGGTGCAAACAGAAGCAGAATTGGGGAGTGGGGATGGGGTCTCATAATAGCAAGCAGCCTTGGTTAGTGACCTAGTTGCTCACATTCTCAGTTCCAGCTCTGCGAGCTAGCCTGTGGGCCAATGCAGTTTTATTGATATGATTATACCTGCCTTGGAGATAGTCTCATGGGGTGACCTGATTCTCAGCATCTGCTGTTCCTGGAATCCAAAGTGACTGCAGGCTCAGGACAATGACTACAGAGTTCCAGAAACCCTTTTCTGAGTCTGGAACATGACGTTATAAAAACTGATTTGAAGCTCTCTCAGTTACTTGAATCTTTGTGCCCTTAGGAGGTGAGACAATCTGTTGGATGTCATCAATATTTAGGTTCTCTCTATGATTGATTAGCATGCCATGTGCAGAACAGAGCCGGCTACTACTCCACAGGAAAGGTGACAAGTACAAACTAAGGGAAGAAACGCAGGATTTTATCATGAGGTTGGTTTTTTGTTTTTGTTTTTGCTTTACTTTTCACCAAGTTCTTGCAAGTGAGGAATTGGTGAGGCTCAAGTGAGGACTCCGATTTGGAGGAGTTTCTAAGTACCAGTTGTGGCACTGGCTGCCAGGAAATCAAATTTGAGTTGCTACTTCCACCGTTTGGTCCTCAATTCTCATCCTGTTGACCCAGCATCAGCATGGGCGTTGACATTAACATCAGCACCGGCATCAGCATCCGCATCCGCGTGCCACCTCACAGATGACTCCTCCCTTCTCCTGATGGTCTTTCCTGGGCTCCAAGACCTTACACTCTCTTTGCGTTGCTTCTCTTTCAACAGCCCTTTTCAAGTCTTCTTTTATTTCTCCTCTTCATCGTCCCAGATTGTATAGTCTGGAGAGTCCGGTGCTCAGTCGTTAGTCTCTTCTTCTCTAAACCACCCTCTCAAGCTAACCGAAACTCCTCTCTGAGAGATCAAGGTTCACCCATCCAACGGGGGGCCAGCACACCCATTCCGATGTCAGCTTTACTCTTCTGACTCCTGTGCTCCCCACTTTCACACAGTGCTTCCTCCTTTCTCTTCTTCATTCTAACTGGCACCTTGAGTCCTCCAGTGTTGAAATAAGAAAAAAAAACAATAAAAGAAAAACACAGTAACATTCTTTCTTTTTCTTGAGTCCTGCTATTGGTAGGTGACGTCTGTCCTGCCTATGAACAACACTCCCATCAAAATCACTTCCAGCAACCTGCACCGCACCACTGCTACCCCAGGTCCAGCGTATGGATCATAGCGGCAGGCTTCTCAGTGGTCTCTCTGCTTCCAGCTTCCTTTGGCCTCTGCACAAAGCCAGAGAGACTTCTTTTTTAAAAAAAATTACAAATTAGATCATGTCAGTACTATCTTAAAACTCCCTGGTGGCATCTCAACTTATTCAGAGTAAAATTAGAATCTGACATGGCCCTATTTGAGCCCTGTCTTTGAAGCTCCTGCCTCCATCTCTGCCATTTCCCCTTATTTCCAGTATCTTTTTTCTTTTCACGAGCAAATTTGTGTGGTATGGGAGCAGGTGTCTGTGTACATATGTGTATATGTGTTAGTACATGTAAGTACACATGTGTTGAGTACATGTTTGTGTGTATGCATGCGGAGGTCAGAGGCGGCTGTTAGAAATCTTCCCCAACGCATCTTCCACCACATTTTCCGAGAGACAGTGTATGAGTCAATCCTAGAGTACCCTGAGGTTAGCCTAGCTAGTCAGTTTTCTCCAGGGATCTGAACACAGGTTCTCCTGATTGCATAGCAAGGGCATTAACTGAGGAACCATTCCTCAACCCCTTCTTCCACTCCTCCCTTTCCTTCTAGCGACAGGCTCTCGCATGGGTGGCCTCAACATTAGAAACTTACTCTAAGATACTGTGAGTCCCAGAGGCGTGGGTCACACTCAATTCAGGTTTCCACTAAAACAGTGTTTTTGCAGAGGTCTGTACTGTGGGAATGGGTTCACAGGACACTGTGGGAGTGGGTTCACAGGGCACTGTGGGAGTGGGTTCACAGGGCACTGTGGGAGTGGGTTCACAGGGCACTGTGGGAGTGGGTTCACAGG
>JAQHUG010000221.1:2251776-2265479 GCA_028555095.1 Dicrostonyx torquatus | reverse complement strand
CTAAGAGAGACTTATATAGATCTAATCTACATGGGAAGTAGAAAAAGACAAAAATCTCCTGAGTAAACTGGGAGCATGGGGACCTTGGGGGAGGGTTGAAGTGGGGAGAGTAAAGGGAGGGGAGCAGAGAAAAATGTAGAGCTCAATAAAAATCAATAAAAAAATAAAAGCGAGCCTCTTAATAACAAAAAAAACAAAAAAAAAAAGAAAGAAAAGAAACCATGAAATCACAATGACCGAGTCAAAGCCTGTGATTTTTGAAGGAATTTGTCAGTTTTGCATTTGCTCTAGCAGTTTGTTGTTGCTTTCTACCCTGATTTCGTCTTTCCTCTCTCTTTCCCGTTTTGGTCCTGAGAGTCAACACAGGGCCTGCCACTGGGCTACTCCTGTTCTCTGGCTGCATCTCAGTGGGGTCAATGACTTCCTGTGCGTGAGATAAGCCTGGCTCTATGCCATCCTTCGCCAGTGGTTTTTTTTTTTCCCTTTCTGAAGCCATGAACTACTAAAATCAATTAACTTAGACATGCATTCGTTTTCAAACAGTAAATAAAGCAATGCTGGAAATTGCAGATATGAGTGAGGGCTTTCTTCCCTAAAATAACTGTCCAAATTTGACAAGTCAGGTCGGTTAATCTGAGACAGCGGCTTCAAGCATTTCCGTGGACTTATCTCATTTAATCCTCACGATTCAGTACCACTACTGCTTTTTTTTTTATAGCAAAGATGAGGAAATTGAGGTGCATTGTTTGTGATTATATACCTTGTAAGCTGAAATTTGAACTGTGACAGTTTGATTCTAGGTACTACACACTTAACCACCAGGCTACCATTTTTAAAATATACACAAATAGTTTAAATATTATGATTAAGTTGGTGTATAAGGAATATATAATTGTGCCAAAGCAAATACTGTTATTTGGTAATGGGGAGGTTCTGAAGTTGTAATGTGGTCCCTTCCATGGTCAAGAGGTGGAACAGTCTTTGAAGCTCTTGTTATGGCCATCTCAGACTCAATAGGTGCCATATTCCCATAGGTTTGAGGTAAATAACCAAATACAGAGTTATTTTAGAGGGACCTAAGAAGAAACTGGGGGCAACACTCAGTCATTTGCCTCTTAGCGCATCTGCTTATCTGGGATCATTTCAAATGAAAACATCCTTGAACTGGGGCTGAGTCATTATTGCTGACATATGAATCCAGAGTTCGAGTTTGGATCTGTCGTACCTCATCCATTCCAACAGGGAATTATAGCAAGTCCAATAAACTCTATGAGCAGTACAATACAGAGTGACAAGATGTGGCCAAGTGATCAGATGGGTTTCTGCACCTGGAGACTTTGTCTGTCTTGCCTGGTCCCATGGACTGGTTTCTCTCCCACCCACTGGTCCTTGCAATTGCTTATAAAACAACCATTCAAAAGCTTAATCTTAATTATAATAGATGGCTCAGGCTTCTTACTGGCTAGCTCAATTATAAATTAACCCATTTCTAATAATCTATGTATCGCCACGTGCCCTGTGGCTTACAGGTAATGCTTAGGTATCTTACTCCTCTGGTGACTGCTGATGTCTTCTTGACTCCACCTTCTTTTCCCCCACTCTCTGCTTGGATTTTCCGCCTAGCTATATTCTGCCCTGCCATAGGCCAAAGCAGGTTACTTTTTAATGAATGGAAATAAAACATATTCGAAGGATACAGAGGGGCATCCCACGTCAGGTTTCCATAGTATCTCAGATGGGCCTTGAATAAGGGTAGCCCTTCGGTTTAGACAGAGAAGGGAAATCTTTCAGTAGAATTTATTGCAAGAGGCACCGTGTGAGTTAGAATGAGGACTCTATTTGGAGATGATGGCAAGAAATTCTATTTGGCCAAGAATTCTGCCATGGATATGGGATTCAGGGGTAGGAAAGAAGGAGCAGGCAGTGAAGGTCGGGTCTAAATCACATCTTATTAGGAGGTCATGGATTTTACTTTTTTTAAGTTCTGGGAAATAGTAAAAGCTAAATTATTTGGCACAGCATAAAAACACTTCATAAATGAATCCAGAAATGTCTTTGTAAATTCTCAGGGTGTAATTTGCTATCAATGCACACCACAATCTGTCTATTCTCTAAATATTAGGGGTCATTCACACCCCATTTGCTCATCTAGCTGAATGGTAGCTTACAACTCCTTTACCAAATCTCATTTATCCTAAATGGACGCAACTTAAGTGCTATTTTATTGAGATTCTAACCACAAATCAGAAGTTTTTTTTTTCTGTTTCTATAGCTTATTTATCCCTGCCCTACTGAATTTGTGCATGTGGACATATTTTCCCTCAATATAACAATTTACTTATGCATCCATCTTTCAAGAAAATACAAAAGTTCTCTTAATCAGTTTGTTTTAATATGTTACTTTTAAAAAATCAAACTTAATGGAATTAAAATTTTTATTGAAAATGAAACTTTTGCTTTTGTGACCTGCCTGCATAACTGTGCACACGAGGTGAAACACTTTTGAAACTTGCAGGGACAGTTAACATTCTCTTATAAAAGGGACAGGCATCAGAGGGCACCCCCAACACTGATACATAGTTAGAGCTGTGGTTGTTACTTTGTAACCCTAACAGGAGCGCACAAAAGCAGAAGGCCGGTGGCAAAGATGGCAGCCTGAGAGAATGGGACCTGGTTGAGCACTGGGTGTGGCCAGGGCAACTGAACCGCCATGTTCTTACCTGTGAAGATTAAACTTTATCGCATGGCCTCTGTCTCTAATTTTCTGTCCCTTCTTGTGGAGTATTTTTTTAATGGATATGATCTCTCCTGCCAATTTTATACATTATTCTTAAGTATAGTTACCATGTTTTACAATAGAACTCTCAAGCTATTTCTTCTGTTGAAGAACTGTATTTCCCTTCCCTCATGCAATAAACTTACACATGTTTAAAGCTAGATAATAATTTTTTATTCAATATGTTTTTGATTCCCTTCTGGAAAGTTTCAGGTAGCTTCATCTTTGTACTCAAGCCCTTAATACAAATCAATAGTAAACGCCAAACGGATTGGACATAATTTCATCTGTCATTGCAACAAATTAAGCTAACAGCGATAGGGAAAAAGTGAACACAACATCTAAGTGAACTATTTAATATTTCATTTTCTCTGAAGACATTCAATAAAATCTTCGAAGTGATTTTTAACATTTTCATTGATGATGTTTCCCTAATCTTGGACAACACTGAACTCAGAATGCTACTGGGTTAATTTTCACCTTGTGTAGATGAACGTTGGGAATGGGAGACCCATTTGTGATCTGTTTCTGTTAGACAGTACACAGGGAAAAGAGGAACAACCATGCACAGGCAGATAAATACTGCTGTTCTTTTCCAGTGATGTCATTGTGTTGCACTATGTATCTTTGTAAATTTGATTTTCTCCTATAAATTTATATAGGCAAAGCTTGTCTACAATGAAGGTCCACCCTGAAGTTATTTTTAGTAGCTGCACCCCAATAAAAGCCTTCTTGAAAATTAGTTAGGAATTGTGGTAGATGGATGAGATGACTGATTCCCTTCAGTTCCTAGAATTTGGGCTACAGCAGGCATTGATTACATGTCTACTCTGGTAGGCCTGCCTGCCCAATGTCTAACATTAAGTGTTCTAACAATACCATTTAGTCATTCAGAATGGAAACATTGGGGACTAGAGAGAAGGTTCAGAGGTTACAAGCATTTGTTGTTCTTGCAGAGATGCCTTTTGGGATTCCCAGAGCCCACATGGTGGCTCATAACCATCTGTAACTCCAGATTCAGGGAATCTGATGCACACGGTGTCCATGCACATGCAGGCAAAAATATTTACACAAATAAAATAAATCTTTAAAAATTAAAACATTAAACCTCCTTACTTTCAGAGAAATATTTTCCCTTTTCTATGTATATGCCAAAATGAATGGTAAAAGATTAGCTTACATTCACTTTTTATAGAATAACCATTTAACTTGTAGTCAATTCCTTTCGAGTCAATTCTAAAATGCCATTTCCCCAAACATTAAATGAGTGAGCAATGTTGTTTTTATGTATAATAAATAGGAAATTTATACCAAAAACTTAGGTTGCCTAGAAACACCCACTGATAAAATATTTTTCTGATAAATGTACTAAGAACACAGATAGCTTTGAAAGAGGAATGAGAACACTGTGATGGAAAGTGTGCCTAGCGTCTAAAGGATAATGGGAATCTTAGTGCCATGAATGTTTCTTGTCTCCTTGGAAAATAGCATAATTATGTGTTTGTCTATCACAGAAGACAAAGGATCTCAACCAGTTATTTCTAAGATATCACCGGTAAGAAAAATCAAACCTAACTGAATGCACTGTGACAATCCCACAACTTCATATCTTTTCAGTGTTTACCAGGACTTGATTTGACTGATGGTAATACCAAAGGTTAACACACGTTAACAAAGCGTCAGGGAGGCATCTAGCAAAGTCAGTGTGCACCCAGGCATCATTGTGGTTTGTCAGTGATAAGGAAGACAACGTGATTTGGATCCACCATACTAAAACCTCCCATCCATAAAAATGCCAGACAAAAGAGCATCTGCAGCAGCAGCAGCATAGATACTCATATTCGATGGACCTGCTGCACTTTTTCAACCAACTGACAAGGAACGATGCGGTTCCGAAATAATAATTTCATGGGACATTATCATCAACCGACGGATGTCTACCAAATATGACACTTTTCAATTCTACTTTGTGCTGTTTTATGTGAGGAGTTCAAAAGACATGTTCCCAACTCTGAAACTCCACAGACAGGTTTGAAAATAAAAACTAAGATGGGTACTGTTCATAGTCTGCTGAACAAATAAGTCAAAGTATGCGTTTATAATATAGTTTTGTTGGTTGAGCTTTCTGGAGTTCTCAAAGTCATCGCTAGAGCAATTAAATAAGTGCTTTTAATGAACACCCCCTCAAGTACAGATTACCTTCTATGTTTAAAACACAGCAGGTGTCTTGGGCAATTCTCTTTCTAAGCCTCTTTCATCATATTTTTCAGACACTCAAAGCAAATTTAGGTCAGAGTGGAAATTTATATTAATGACAATATTAGAATTTTCTAAGCTCTTTCCATGTACTAGGTCACTTGAATTATTCTCTTCCTATGTTTTCTCTTTGGTGACATGTCCAAGGTCACAAATGTGAACACAGAAGTAGCCTTACAGCTAGAACATTTTCTGATGCCATATACAGACCTCATGACTCTAAATAGCCCCAAATGTCAATGGCTTTATTAACATTAACTGATACTTACAAGATTGTATTCATTTAAGATGCTGCCTCAGTTTCCAGCATTCTCCATTCTGGTCAGACACCCTTTAGCAGCTGTATTGTTCAATGGGTGTTGTCAATGCAACCTATATCTTTCTTCTGACTTCTAAGACAGTTACAGTTTTGATTTTCTCCCCACCAACTAACCTTTATTGGTCAATTTTTTTTTCTGTTCTCCCCATTTAGGGAAGCCACAAAATCTCAGAGGCGTTAGCTTTAGAAGTCAGTACACAGTAATGTTAAATAATCTTCTAAACCCTGGCTAATGGCACAAGAGACACCAGTAGCAGAGTGGAGAAAAGATGTAATCCAATAATGTTTGAAATGGTATTGGGCACCAGGGTGACACTCCAAAAGACCCGCTTCTGGGACCCCCAAGTGCTCAATGCTCCAGCACACAGGAGCTTTTGTGAAGCATGAGCACTGGTCTACCAACCCGCACGGACCGCTTACGAGAGTGCTCTAGAGGGGGGAAAGGAAAAGGTTACATGCCTACTCCCTTTATTCCCCCAAGGAATACATTTAATTTCTGCCATGTGATCACCTCTAATAATATTGCAGCACTTTTACAAAGGATGGATACAATTTCCCTGCCCCACGTCTCCCATCTGAGAGACCGCAATAACAATTAACTATTCATGACAAGAAGCAAACAAGCGTTCTTTTCCCACCCTGAACCCAGCTGGCAGCTTGAGAAGAGGATCAATATGTGGACCTGTCAAGAGGATACCATTTTGCGCTTAAGAAAACCATGTTCTTCAGAAAAGTGTTCTGAGCATGGAATAAAATTAGTTTATTATTATTGCAGATACATTTTCACTTTTACAAGCCACAGACTCACTAAAATCTTCATGGGATAGAGTCAACAATGGGAAGATTATACCTTCTACTTTCCGGAACTGTGAAATCAACCCTGAGTTTAATTGCGTGATAATTGAGCTGCTAGTTTGTGAATGAGTGTGCCTCTGTGTGTGTGTGTTTGCATGTTTATGTGTGTCTGTGTGTGTGTGTGCCTGCATGTGTGTGTGAGCATGCGTATATGTGCCTGCATATGTGTGTGTCTGCATGTGTGTGTGAGCATGTGTGTATGCGCCTGTGTGTGTGTGTGTGCTGCATGTGTGTCTGCATGTGTGTGTGAGTGAGTGTGCCTGCGTGTGCGTGTGTCTGCATGTATATGGGAGCATGCGTGTGTGTGAGTCTCTGTGTGTGTGTGCCTGCATGTGTGTGTGTGTGTGTGTATGCATGCAGGTGTATGTGTGCGTGCGCCTGCAGGTGTATGTGTGTGTGTATGTGTGTGTGTGCCTGCATGTTTGTGTGGTGGGTGTGTGTTTGCTTGTTGCCTGTGTTTATGGGGATGTGTACATTTGTCTATGTAGATGTCCATGCATGTGAACGGCAGAGGTTGACCTTGGGTATACACCTTGGTTTTTAAAGACAGTGTCCTTCATCAAATCTGAGGCTCATTGGTTTGGCTAGGCTGGCTAGATCTACCTGTTTCTGTCCTCCCCCAGATCCCATGCTAAGATTAAAGATATACACTACAGTGCCTGGCTTTTTCATGGGTGTTGGTTATCTTTAAGATGTCATGGTTATTCTGGTGGGCACCAACTCACAACTAAGTCATCTCTCCAGCCTCTTAAATTAGCTAATCTTTTCTCTTCCCTAAGACAGTATATGAATATAAAACTAAGTCAGGACCATGAGGGACTGGCCCACCAACAGAGACAGTGTGCTCGATCTATTGGGAGCTCATCGAATCCAGCTGGACCAAGACTGAATGAGCATATGACCTAACTGGACCCTATGAATGTGACTGCCAGTGGGGACTGACTGAGAAGCCAATGATAATGGCACCGGGACCTAGCTCTTCTGCATGTATTGGCTTTTTGGGAACTTATTCTATATGAATGCACATCTTCCTAGACCTAGATGGAGGGGGGAGGGCCTTGGGCTTCCCACAGGGCAGGGTATCCTGCCCCATCTTAAGGAAGCAGGGGGAGGGTGGTGGGGTAGTGGGGGAGGGGGAGGGCCGGGAACAAGGGGAGTAAATGTAAATTTTTCATTTAACAATAATAAAAAAAGAAAAAAACTAATTGCTAGTTTCAGAATGAATTTTAGGACATTCTTTGATGCAATATGCTATAGTTTGGATGTATCAAACTCAAATTTGGAAATCATGGCAGCCTCCAGTATCTCATTTGCCACACATTATGCCTTAACTTTTAAAATGGATGCGGCTTCACCTACATCTTTGTTTTCCTCAAACCCATACATTCACCATTGCAATGACATACATGTATATATTGCATTCCGATCCTTCTCTTCCTACCTCTTATCAGCTTCCCTCCCTTGTTCACCCCTTCTCTTCTACTAAAATGTTTCCTAAATTCTGTATTTTGTTTGCTTGTGACCCACTGTCTTTGACCAGGGCCATTTGTGTGACCACAAGATTGGAGCTATTCATTGGAGCTGTGGAGTGGGTACACAACGGAGGACTGCCGCTGTCTGTCTCCCAGAGACTACCAGTAATCAGTAGTTCAGCAGTAAGGATGCAGCACCCTGGGTCATTCCATTATCCATGACTAAGAGTTGATGAGGTCCACCTTGAGGAAGCACAGTGTGTGTACTGAAGCTGCGGCAATTTTATGATTGCAACTATTACGGTGTGTCTCGAGGGCATTTCATATGTTTTCTCTATCTTCCAGACCTTCTCTCCTCTCCTCTTCTGAAATGTTCTCTGATCCTTAGAGGGGGTGATGTGAATGTCTTGCTCATGGCTAAATGCTCAGTTGTCACTGTTCCTTAGTATCTTAGGCTGCTTAGTCCCTGCATTCACTGCTGTTCATTGCAAAGCGGGTCTTATCTGATTAGAGCCGAGGGTGGCAGTTGTGTCGCTATCCAACACAGGCGCGTAGAGAGCAGTTTGACAGTGTCTTGACTTAGCTAAGCATCAACATTACCTTCTTGCTTAAGACCCTAGGCATGGGTGTTTGACTGGGTTTACAGTACCTCATGCAGAGTGGGCCTCACATCTAATCTGAGAGCGGTTAACTAGCCCCCCAACATCGCGCCACTGTTGCACATGCGGGTGGGTACATCTTCCCTGGAAGGTTGGTATTGCGGGTCACAAAGTGCACAGCTGGGTAAGTCCATTGACATGTCTTTTTCTCCAGTAGCCTACATAGCACCTGCCACTCCTGACAGGCTGAAGCGACTCAGCAGAGAGGAGGCTTTCAGCTCCCCTCCATATGGATTTCTCAGTATAGAGCAGCCGAAATGAGTGGTATCTTTAGCAACAGTGCCTTTTCCTCTGCTTCCAATAGGCAACCAACTCGAAAGGCAGGTGTCTGGGACCTCTCAGATGAACAACTTCTATGGAGGTATCCCATACAGAATACTGGGATTTTTTTGTTTAGTATCCCATTGCTACTAGGGACAGTATTATCCAGCCATGCAGGGAATCTCCCTACAACCTGATGTATTTTTTTATTGTCATAGCATAGCAGGAGGTTTCCATAAGGACTTTTCATTTTCTGCTTGTGAGTTTAACCCTCCTTTCCTCACTCCATCATCTTCCTAGCTCCCTCATTGTTTAGCCCTTTGAGCCCTCAATATCTCCTCTTTCTACTAGTTTACCTGTGCCCTGTTATCTAAGCTCCCTCATCCCCTGGGCCATACTGTCTATATGCAATTAAGTTCCCTGCCCTGACTTCTGTCTGAGTCCCTAACTTCTACAGCTATTTCAGATTGAACACAGAAGATCAAGACTCAAAGCTAGACCCTTTATGTAAAACAGAATATGTGGCATCTATAACAGATGATCTCAATGGGGCCCTATTGCACCTCTGGGGACATCTCTGTTTGTTTCAAAATAGATGTTTTACCTTTGGACAAAACAGATGGAAATATGTTTAAAATTTCTCTATCAAAATATTTTTTGCGGGAACTAGAAAGATGGTTCAGTGGTTAAGGGTGTTTATCGCTCTTGCATAGAACCCAGGTTCAAACCTCAGCACCAACAGCAGGAGGAATATAACTGTCTGTCACTCCAGTTCCAGAGACTCTAGGTGCTCTGGCCTTTGAGGGCACCTTCACTCTCATGTGCACACAAACTCATGCAGAGACACATATATACACATAAATAAAATAAACATATTTATGAAAATACTTTTCTTATCTCTTTTTTGAATAATTCATCAAATTAAGAAATGTCGTTGGTATTGTGTTTTCTCTAGTGTGAGGTTAAGATTTCTACTTTTAGGCATCACGGAACAACAGAAACCAAATAATTTTCCTGCTTTAAAGAAACAGCAAACTTGACAGAATAGACCAAACAGTGGTTTTCACACATTGCACAGCAGGCCTCACAAGACAGCTGACTCTTGAAAAAAAACAAGATGGAGTGGGTTCTTCCAGTACCTTCCTCAGGTCTGGCTAAAGAGGAGAAAGACTACCCAAATCTCTGGCAACCTCCTACATTCAGAAGTCAGGGAAGTTATGAGGTGAGAATTCTCAGCGCGGGAAGAGCAAGGAGATGTGGAGGCAACAAAAGCAAGAGTGGAAGGGAGGACACACAGATATACACACACACACAGACACACACACAGATACACACACAGACACACACAGATACACACACACAGACACACACACAGATGGAGACAGAGTCACAGAGAAAGACAGAGACAGAAAAAAACAGAGAGACACATACAGAGATAGATACACATACACAAGACAGAGACACAGAGATATATACAAACATACAAGAAACAGAGAGAGACAGACAGAGGAGACAGAGTCACAGAGAAAGACAGAGACAGAGAGCACACAGGAGATAGACACATATACACGAGACAGAGAGACACAGAGATATATACAAACATACATGAGAGAGAGAGAGAGAGAGAGAGAGAGACAGATAGAGATGGAGACAGAGTCAGAGCGAAAGACAGAAAGACACAGAGAGACACAGAGAGATATGGACACATATACACGAGACAGAGAGACACAGAGATATATACAAACATACATGAGAGAGATAGACAGAGACACACACACACACACACAGAGAGAGATGTGAGAGAGGCAAAGAGAGAAAGAAAGAGAGGTTCAGAGAAGTGTAATAATGACAGGGATGTCCCTGAAGCAGGTCAGAACTTCTAAAGGGAAAGGCGCTTTTCTAAGGGAAACATAGAACAACTTTCAGAGCTCTGATAACTCTGGGAATGGGAATTAATCCTACTAATCAGTGTCGGAACCCTGTGTACCCAGGACATTGAATGTGTCGCTCGGAACAGCATGTTTTTCAGTAGCAGGGCAAAATTACCTCTAGAGAGAAGTCTGTGATTTTTTTTTTCTATAATGGATCTTCAAGCAAATATCTTAGAACTTATGAGCCAAGAAACAAAGTCGAACATGTTTATAGGTATAATGACAAAAAGAAAACTCCCTCACTAAGGTGAGGGCCACCCCACATTACGTCTATACTGTATGCTAACATATGATCACTGGCAGAATGGAAGACTCTTGGAGTGAACCGGCGATGGCCCAAGTTTATCTCTGAATAACACAGGGTTTGAATGGAAGCCTCAAAGCATCCAGAAACCAGGGAGCTGGTCTTAGCCCTTGGTTCTAGTTTGACAGCCCTTGCTTATAGTTGAATATTGGTCTGGTCCCACCAACAAAGCATAATGAGAGACTGAAAGAACTAAATTGGCTTTAAATAGTCTAGTTCTGTGGAGAACAAAAATTAACCAAAAATAAACATGGTAAAAATTTCTCCATGTTTGAAATCTAATAAAATCTGTAAAGTCTGCAAAGAATCAGAACTGTTATCTATTATATAAGTGGAAGGAGTTGGTAAAAAGAAAAAGCCCCATAAATGATACCAGTTCCTAGATTAACAGACAAGGGTATTGAAACAATCATCACACTTGTATTTGCTATGTCCAGGATAAAGGAAATGAAAATAAGAACATGGTAAAGAGAGATAGAAGATATTTAAAATGACTCAAGTATTGTTTCTTCAGGTAAAGAGAACAATTCCTTGGATAAAAAATAGTTGATGAAGTTGATAATGGAATTGAAGCTGCACAGCGGTAGAGGAGTGGGGTTTAATACGTGCCAGAAATGACCCAAAATAGAACACACAGCGGAGAAAGACTTAAGAGAGGATGAGCAGGGTTAGCTACCTATAGGACCACTTCAGAAAGCCTAGTGACTTGGGATGTAGAAGGTACAAAAATTCTCCAAGAAATAACCCGTCAAAATCTGTCAAATTTATGGCTGGAAAATACTTACTTAGCATGCACAAATCCCTAAATTCCACCCCATAACTATATAAACCAGGCTTGGTGCACATCTGAAATTCTAGCACTGGTGTGGGGGGCGGAGTCAGGAAAATCACAAGTTCAGGGTTAGACTCTGCTACATGTTGGATTCAAGGCCAGCCTGGAATACCCAAGGTGCTGTCTCAAAAAAGAACACGCAAAAATGTATTGAAAACCTTAGAACTACATATTTACAAAATCCAAAGCAACCAACCTATAGAAGAAACATGAAGAAAAATACTGTTTAGAATTTAATGTACAAAATGGGCTTAAAACTGCCAGGACACATGATTCAGAATCCTCTTCTCCATTACCATGAAGATTACACACATGAGACTTCTTGAGGTTGGCCTCATGAAAATCAAGACACTAAAGAGAATTTAGAATTTCTCGTAGCTGAAGTGTGTTAAATGCTTTAGTTTTGATTGAAATTATTTACATGGAATCTGGGACAATGGGTACTTGGCTCTTTAGGACTCCCTGTGGATGTAGTTTTCTGCACAAAATCCAGCTAGTTAACATTAGAGCATGGATGGGGGAGGGACACAGGAGTCTCTGCCTGTCAAGGAGGATCTATTGACAGCTGATGGCTGCTAGGATAGGAAGAATCAGGTATACACATACACACGCATATACATATATACATACACCCACACACACACACTAAAGTTAGAAGAGGTACATGGAGGAAGTGCAGACCAGGAGGACTTGGGGTGGGTGGAATAAAAATGATCAAAATATAGTTTGCATATACTTATCAAAGAATAAAATAGTAAAAACATGTAAAAACTTATCCACTGGAGAAATGGCTCAGTGGATACGAGTACTTGCTGCGTAAGCACAAAGATCTGAGTTCAAATCCCCAGCACCTATGTCAAAAGCTAGGCATGACTAAACCTGTCTGTACACCCTAGCACTAGGGGAGAGGGCAAAGTCAGGCAGACACTGGGGACTCATTGATCAGCCAGCCTCAGCAGGAACACAGAACTTCCAGGTCACCAAAGAGTCTGTCTCAAATAATAGGGCAAGACAATCGCAGAGAAAGTTCTTCCTCTGGCTTTGGTACTCTTCCTGTCCCTTCTTCTGCAGTGACCCCTGAGCGTTAGGAGCAGGAGTTATGTTGTAGATGGATCCATTGGGACTGAACTCCACAATTCTGCATTTTGATTGATTGTAGTTTTCTGTAATGGTCTCTTTTTTGTTACAAAGAAAAATATTCTTGAGGAAGGGTGAGAATCATATTCATCTTTGGGAATAAGGATAAATACGTTGGATGCAGTTAGGCATTGTGCTGGCTTAGTTAAGTAGCAGTGACAAGTTCTCCTTCAGTTCCATGGCTTCACCAGATCTGGGTACTTGGATAAGTTTCCGGTATCAAGTATGCTTTCTTTCTTGATGAGCAGGCCTTAAGTCTAATTAGTGAGCTGCTGGTTACCATCAAGTTCTGGGTGCCCCTTCTGCACCCTTAGGGTTATTGAGTGAGGTTGTGTTTTCTAGAGAGGTCAGAAACTATACCCATAGAGTCTCACCAACATAGTTCCCTAAGTGTGACCCAAATAAGGATGACACCCATTGACACACCACTGTGGAAGGACGAAAGTTCACAAAACTTCAACAAAACAACAACAATAACAACAACAAAAACAAACTACAGGCAATTAAAGGAATCCTGAGTGTGGGACAGTCTTCTTCCCCAGGGAAGAGTACTTTAGTTGCCCATCCAATATTGAATGGTCAGCATTGAAAAATATACATACAAGCAATATTAAATGTACAGATTGTATTTATAAGTTCAGGCATACATGCACACACACACACACACACACACACACACCCCACACACAAAACACACCACCATATAAAAAAGAGATAGACCATGAATTTGAAACAAAACAAGCAAGGTGGTACATGGGAGGGTCCTGACAGAGGAAAGGGAACAGGAAAATGGAAATAATGCAAACATAATCACAAAAATATTTGAAAATATTTTTTTTAAAAAGGTGGTATGTGGGTGAGATAGTTCATCTGGTAAAGGTGCTTACGACCAAGCCTGCTG
>JAQHUG010000221.1:2210358-2239039 GCA_028555095.1 Dicrostonyx torquatus | reverse complement strand
TCCCACAGCACCTTTTCTTCTTTCTCTTTCTTTTTTTAGACAAAAGGGAGAAAATGTGTGAAATTTTGGTCATGTTACGACAAATAAGCTTGCTTAGAGTTAGAGGGCAGAGTTAGCCACTACCTGACCAAAATTAACCACAGAGGTTTTGGAAGACTGAGGACAGATAGCAGAGGAAGGAAGTAGTAAGTTGGGGAAAACGGGATCATGTGCTCTGTTTGGAGGAAGAAATGGAGCAGGTAAGGAGGACTGGTAGCTTCTCTACTTCTCTCATCTTTCAGGTTCGTACCCCAATATTTGACTCCTGTATTTTTTTTTTGATAAAGAATACTTAGAGTAAACTTTCAGTCATTATTGTAGCTCACAGGTTTACAGCTAGGTAAGACTTACTGGCTTTTTCTACCATTAGCCTGCATCATACCTCTTGGTACCATAAAGGCTAACCATCAGGGAGGAAGCTTCCTGGTCAATATCAGCTTGATTTCTTTTTGACCAATCTGGCTACGTTCTTCTGAGCGCTCTTTCAGCTAGATTCCCTCTTTGGGTGTTGTTTTCATCTTGGCAAGCCAAAGTTTAACATGAACTCTATAATGTTAATTAGAGACAATCCTTCTCCTTGCATGTCTAATTGTCTTCCGTATTGATCAAGTTCTTCCACTCCGATATCTACATATTTAGTCTGTATCTTAGATAGAGTTTCTATTGTGTGAAGAGACACCATGACCATGGCAACTCTTATAAAGGCAAACATTTAACTGTGGCTAGCTTACAGTGCAGAGATTTAGTCCATTACTGTCAAGGTGGGAAGAATGGTGGCAAGAAGGAAGATGCGGTACTGAAGAAAGAGCTGAGAGTTCTATTTCTGGATTGGCAGGCAGCAGAAAGAGTGAATGAGTTACTGGTCCTGGCTTGAGCTTCTGAAAACTAACATCCCACCCCTAGTGACACACTTCCATCCCCTAGTAGTGAGTGACATTTGCTATGAACCAATGGGGACTGTTTTCATTCAAATCACTACAGTCTGCCTTCAACAACAATCCTGGGAAGTTAGTGTAGCAATACTGCAACAGACACCCAATTTTGTCACTTTCTATCCCATCACTCTGCTTATTGTCTATTAATTTTGTTGTCTTTGGGGTTGAGGTTGATCTATCAGTTGTCCTAAATGAAGTACTCACAGTTTCTACAAGTATCATAAGGTTCCCTACTTAACCTTCCAAAGATAAATGTCAATGAATAGGGAAATTACCAGGCAGTTGTCCATACAGGATTGTGTCCTTTAAGAAAGGAGTATATCTAAGGGATACATTTGCCAAAATTGCTCAAATAAATACTAAATATGTTTTAAATGGTCATTACTTCTAATAAGTTGTTGTAAAACTGTAAGTTTGACATACTGAAAGCCAGTAGCAAAGGCAGTATGCCTGGAGCCAATGCCGAGACGGAGAGTAAGGGGTGAGGCAAGTAGATATTGACATGTCTGTTTTCTGTGAATAATGGGCAGGATTTCAAACTCCAATAGCAGGGGTCAACCCTGGAGTTGTAGGGAAGCTGCTTTAAAAATAAGTGTTATTGAGCATCAGTGTATATAAGACTGCGGTGTCCCAGAACTGCAACATAATCAAGGCAATGTTGTATTTAACAGCTGAATCTTTTAGCATCACCCCAAAAATAGAGAACACAGGAAATTACTGAAAACATAAGCCGAGTGGAATTATCAACTGGAATCCATACAAATGCATGGTAAAGGCAGCAAAGGTTTCTATTTTTAGAAAAGAAGTTTGCAAAACATGCAAAAAAGAGTTTCGATGACAGAAATAAACGACCTATTCTGCCAAGAGGAAGACAAGTGGAAATTAATGTCAGAACCCCAGCTTCATTCTCTCCAAGATTCAAAAATCTGAAGTTTAATGTTCATGAAAAACTCTGTAGAAGCTGGGACAATTATCGGTTTATTCATAATTTTATGTCTCTTGTACCAGACACCATGTGGTGAAGCTGCCAAGGGCCAAGCAAAATTCTCCACGCAGTTAGATGGCAAGCTGCGGAGGCCTCCTTCCTCGCAGTTCACACATTTATAAATAGCCCCTCCCACCTTGCAGACAGGAACTGAATGAATACAGAGGAAGGAAACTAACTGGACCCATCTGTGGCTGGGAAGGCAGGACTTTCAATCAATGTTCCCCCAAAGAAAGCATTTTCAAATGCGCCTTTGACCAGTTTCGAAAGCCAGAGGCTTTTTATGCCTCTGACTGAAGTGACCTCTCTTCTAGTCCAACAGTCCTGGGGAGTTTTGTGTTAATACACTTACTGGCCTGGAAGCCTATGTCTGGAATCTAAGCGTTGGAAAGGCTGATAAAGACTGTACATTTGAGCCGGGCGGTGGTGGCGCACGCCTTTAATCCCAGCACTCGGGAGGCAGAGGCAGGCGGATCTTTCTGAGTTCGAGACCAGCCTGGTCTACAAGAGCTAGTTCCAGGACAGGCTCCAAAACTACAGAGAAACCCTGTCTCGAAAAACCAAAAAAAAAAAAAAAAAGACTGTACATTTGATATTTTAGCATTAAGCATGTGTGTGTGTGTGTGTGTGTGTGTGTTTAATCTTTGGATGTTTCCCTAAAGCTCAGTTCAAAAAACAAGTAGAACCAAACAGTTGTTACCTTAAACATTCTTTTCTCTTAAACGTTCCCTCTGTGTGCCCCTCTAGCAACAAAAAGCATGCATGAGCACGTGCACACACACATACAATTTTTCCTTCTGTTAAGTCATAGAAAATACGATGTAATTCCTCAGAGGTTCCTCATGCTCACTTTACCTTTAGAACAAGGTCTTACGTAGCTCACAAACTGGCCTCAAACTCACTGTATAGCATAGGAAGGCCTCGGACTCTGATGACCTCGCTTCTGTCTCCCAAGTGCTGGGATTACAGGTATCCATCATGCCTGACTCTTGAGAACTTTTAGACCATCTTTTAGTTAAGCTTGAGACAGAATGGAACATAGAACTATTGCTACAATCTAGTATTATTATTATACGTGATTTTATTTCTATACATACAACTATAACAATGAAAGAAATGATGTAGGGTACCCTGGAGTACATTTTGCCCATGGCAGGACAAAACAGTGAAAGGTCAGTGATCGCGAAACCTGATACCACTGTCCATAGCAACCTACTTCAATCAAGGCAGCCAGCAGCCTTTCTGATCCTGTGCCTCACAGAGAGCAGCTAGCAGAAAAAACTATCTGGCATCAAACTCAAACCAGAGGTTAAATTATCAGCGCTTCCTCTGTATTTCTATCTTGCCTCACGCTTAATATTACCACGGTTTTTCCAGCTTCCACCAATTAAGCTTCTTGGTGCTTAGCATGTCACTTCTCCTCTTAGAACTGTCTCTGCTTAGAACTCCAGTTCTTTCCCTACAGTGCCTGTAGTGTGGGGTTCAGCACTCTTAAGGTCATGAGCCCCCTGAAGTCCTCAATGTGTGAGTTTGCTATGAAGTGGTCCCATTGGTAGCTGGCAGGGCTCTGTGGAGGGGAAAGCGGCAGAGGAGGTGAGGAGAAGGAGGTGGGTGAAACAATCCTTCCTCAGCTGACGACGTTCACAAGATGCCTGGATTGATTCTCTGCTGCAGACCGGAAGTTAGCACAGGGAAGAGCCTCTTGATGCATTTTTGAGGCCTCATGGTGTCCCTTCCTTTGTTCCCTCACAGCCTTGTAATTATTGATGTTGTAATTAATGAGAAGCCTTTCGTGCAGCCTCTGTGTTTTATTAACTCTGTGTCTCTGGGTTTAACATATAGTAGTTTTTCAACAAGTGTGTGGTTTAGCTAGAGTAATCGGTAATTTACAGCATAATGCCTGTAAGAGCTTCGAAAAGGTTCATAAAACATTAAATTTTAGCACCTCCGTTTTTCTTTAAAAAGGGAAGCCCAAATCTATGAGGGTTTTGAAACACAGTTATCTGTTATTTTAGAACACCACTCCTGAGAACACACTCTCCATGTATGTTTGAGCAAGGGCTAGACAATACTTGGTTCGCAAGTGGATTAAGGCTCTCTTGGGCAGCCCTGGCCTCAGCAGTCAGCTGGTCCTTGGGGAAACACAATGTGGCTGCTGACGTTAGGTGCAGGGCCTTTCTAGTTTCCTAACTTAGTGCCGGAGAGCAAGGGTTTATGAGCAAATATTAGACAGTGACTTGAAAGGGGGGCATATGTGTGAGACCAAAACTAAGAAACACCATTCTGCTAGGACCAAAGATGATTCTCACCTGCTCTGCTGACCATGAGTTTGTAGAGTCAGTGATTACTGACATCATTTGGTTTTGGGAGGTTCTCCTGGACTATTCAACACATTTGTTTATAGTTATCCCTCTTCATAGCTCCAGTAGGTTGGCAGTATTTTTACTCTAGTTTATAATGAAGTAAATAAACTTAGTAAAAATGTGAGGTGATTGCTCAAATTCTCCTAGACAGTGACAGAGGTAGAATTGCAATCCAGACAACTTGGGCACTAATCAGTCCCTGCGACTGTCTTGCTGCAGTATGAATTGCACCTATTAAATGACCACCAGGAAACTACACAGTACAAACAATCATGGATCTTCCAAAATGTGGGGCTAGTGCTAAGGGAGAAAAGAGGCAGAAGTTGGCCTTACAGCATTTAGATATAGTGTCATCTAGTCTGTCCTTAAATCCTATTATGCCTTCCCAAAGCTGTGTTGATGTTACACTCCCACTCATTCTTGCATCCTATTGAAGAAATGCATTCCCTCTGCAAAGACCCCTCATGTACAGTTTCTCTGGTTCTATGCTCCCATTGGATGCTCTCTTCTAGAGGGTGGGATCCTGTCCTTAACAGTTTTTTGCATCCTTGACACCTAACACTGTGCCTAGCACAGAAAAATTCTTAAGCATATAGTGGAAGAAACTGGATAGAAAATGACTATGCAAAACAGTGGCTGCTGCATCACAATTGGTATTTATCATTCTTAGTGTTTTTGGAGTTGGAAACATTTGAATATTCCTTATTTAATATTTTAAAGTTCTTTTTAAAGACTGTATCCCTTGGTCTGGCATTGACCTCCTGGATCTATAGTACTGCATTCTTCTGAACCCAGCGCTAGAGAGGCAGAGGCAGGCAGATCTCTGAATTCCAGGATAGTTTGGTTTGATTTACATAGGGAGATGTTATGTCAAAAAAAAAAAACTTGTGAAAAAAGAAAGAAAGAAAAGAATATATTTCCTTATTTAAATACATTAACTTTCTTCTTTTATGGAAACTATTTATCATTAGGGATTTTAAATAGGTTTTTATAAGCAACTTTATGTAATCCTGGGTGAAGCTTTGCTAGAAAATGAGGAGAGAAAGAGGTGGGGGAGGGGGAGAGAGGGAAGAGAAAGAAGGGAAATTGTAGATGCTTGAGAAATTGTTTGTAACACCTCTCCTTCAATTGATCTGGAAATGGAACCATGCTAATAAGGCGAGAGAGAAGGAGCGAGGCGAAAATGGACTGCATTAATGGGGAAGGTGAGAAGAAGGTGGGAAGGCAGGGCACTCACACTCAGCTCACACTCCAGAGCAGGAGCTGGTGTAGCACAACTTGTGCTAATGAGCCCTTCTCCGCCTCCTGCTTCCAGCACTTCTGCTCCAAGCTCCTTTAGATTTCTAATAACTCTTAGAAGATGCTTTCTGCAAACCATATCCAGCTAAGCCGGGTGCAATTAGAAGCAGAATGAACTTTTCCAGGTTTCCCTTGAAGTAGTTCTGCTTTGCAATGTCTAAGGGCACTCAGACTTGTCAGTCATGTGCCTTGGTTTTGGTTGGAAAATGCAAATTGATGTCGTAAATAGGAATAGGAGTGGCTACAACTCCTGAATCCATTAGCCCTGTGTGATAACGCACACTGATCTCTTGACTCGTCTGCTCCAGGAGGAAACCTCCAAACCTTTCCAGCATCCACAAGGCCCTGTGGGTTCTGAAACCTACTTATTCTACACCGGAATCCTGCCTTCCAACAATACGATCCTCCTTTCTCTTTCGGATACTCCGGACTTATTCCTGCCTTAGTGGTGTAGGAGGTCCTTATGTCTATGTGTTGCTTTTATTGGCTAATAAATAAAGAACTGCTTTGAGCCTATGGCAAGGGCTGAACAGAACTAGGCAGGAAAAGCTAGGCTGTATGCTGGGAGGAAGAGAGCGGAGTCAGAGAGAAGCCATGGAACCACAGGAGACAGACATGCTGAAATTTTAGCCAGTAAGCCACAATCACGTGGTGATATACAGATGAATAGAAACAGGTTAAATTAATATGTAAGAGTTAGCCAATAAGAAGCAAGAACTAATGGGCCAAGCAGTGATTTAATTAATACAGTTTCTGTGTGATTATTTCCATTCTGGGTAGCCGGAACGAACAAGCAGCCTTCCTATCACACCTTAGGGTCGTTGCCACTCCCTCAGCCCCCAATATAAAATGCTCTGCTTGAACCTCCCCATGATAAGCTTCTCGTGGCTCTCACTTCCATTCGGGCATCTTAGGATGCCTTCCCTTGTCCCCTTCTTCTTCCTAAACTAGCATTGTCCAGACGTAGTCCCTCTGATGCCACCTTTAAGATACTCATAACTTATAACATCTTTATAACAACTTTAAGATAACTTACAACATCATTATCTTATTCAAGTGTTTAGTTGTAGATTTTAAATTTTCTTGCCCCAGAAGGCAAGGTACAGAAGGGCAATGTCCATGTCTATCTAGATTTCAAAATAGTTTGATATAAGATACATAGGGACCTAATAAAGAGAAGGCATCTGTCTTTGCTGCTGTGGCTAATGCAACAAATTATCCATACCACTTCCTGGTTCGTAGAGAGTAGGCTGTAACCTCCGTGTAGCAGAAAGTGCAAGGGAACCCTGCAGAACCTTCCTGACAAGGACACGTATCCCATTCAGAGTGACTCTGACTTCACAGCCTGAATGGCTACGGAAATTCCCCATCTGCATACCATCACAGTGAGGACTGGGTTTGAACCTATGAATGGGTGTGGTTATGACATTAACTAAACAAAGGTAGGCCTTATCTCCTGTGGTAACCACACACAGCATAGGTACACAATGAGCCTATGAGTCAAGAGGCAACTGGAGCTCAGCGCGGAAATGGCACTACTAAGCCCTCTTACTGTCATGTCTTTGCTCCCCTTTGATTGGCCCCTTCTCTGAGAACCTCCAATTTTTAATTTATAGTTCTATTCTCTCAAACTTCAACTGATTAGCATTACTCTATCTGAACAACACTTCTCTATTCTTAGGTGGTTTTTTATATGAGCTCATATAATTAAAAGATTATGTATAAGTAGCCTCTTTTTCTTTCTTTTCTTTCCATTTATTTATTTATTCGCTTACTTAGAATAGGATAAGAACATAAATACCGTATTCTCAAATGGAAATAATTACACACTGACTACAAGCAAACACACACACACACACACACACACACACACACATATATATGCTGGATTATGTATATATATACACATATATATTGAATTATATATATACTGGATTATATATCTATACTAGATCATATATCTACTGGATTACATATATAGTGGATTATATATACTGATATATATAAATATATATATATACACATATAAAAGAATCTTTGTACATTTCTACAACAGTCAGGCTAAGTGATGGCAGAAAGCATGTTAACCGTGCCACCTTCCAAGACTTACTTTAGCCCGGTCAGGCTTGTTTCTCAGTATGTATCATGTTCACGCATACTACGAACAAAGTACTTCATACAATTTTTCCTTGGAAGAATGTGATTAACCTTCTGCATTTATTCAAACTGTGGATGATGCTAAGTCTGTAACAAATGAGTAGGTACATCTAAGGTAATTTAGGCATTGAACACGGAAGCTAGCTTTTCTGCTCCCTGCTGTTTTTTCACTTGAAATTTATCAAAAATCCCCTATGTTCTGTATACCAAGAATGATGTCACAGGCACAAAGTCTAAACTGTCCTTTCTTCATATCTTAAAGGTGTTTGTACTATGAACTTAGGAATGTGTCTCCCAAGACTGACACAGACACACACAGGAAGCTCCAGGGGTGCAAGCATGGCTTCCCTCAGACATGTGAGTGTAAGCTTCATATTAGCAGTAACATACCTATTTCATGTCTAGAAAGTGAATATATATTTATAGTGGCTATATATAAAAATACATATGTGATAGATGAATAAATCTAAACTAGATCACACTGTCAAGTAAGATTTTCTGGAAGGAAAAGTTAAGAATTCTACTTGAGACAGAACACTAGTGAAAGACAAATGACCTGACACTGCCTCACCCCTGACCCTAACCCCTGAGTTTCCCCAAACTTCAGGCTATTGCAAGTCATTGTGTACATATGATGTGGAAACATCAAAGAGTGTAACTTGGGGCTAAATAAACCTATGTACGTATTTTAACAACCAGAATTCTATATGTTTTTAGATGTAAGCTTGTTTCCCCCCAGGCATTTCAAAGACCATTCGTTTCAAAGATCATTGCTCTCTACAGTTGGGCGGAAGCAAATGGTTCCCTTAATAGAGTTGTCAAGTCTTCTTTGGTCTGAGTAGAGCATGTTGAGTCACAGCAGGAGACCTGGGGTTCTACTTGCAAATCAAACATCCAAGAAGCCCATGCTTTTTCAAGTGTATCTGTTGGCCAGCTGGGGTACAGGCTCAACACGCCATGGGATCAGGTAGTTGAGCCTATCTATGAGGTTTTAAGAACTCAGATAGTTTTCTACTTCGGGGTACTCTCAGTACATATTTGAATGCTGTCTCTCCTACTCAAGTAAATTGAGGCTCAGATGATTAAATGATCTCGTTCAGGCTACAAAAAGAGTTGGTGAGCGGCACTTAACCCCAGAGTTTGACTCTGTGTTCATTGCTCATTTTCCTATTCTGACTTTCTTCCCAGGGAGCAGCAAGTCTGGACTTATGCCTAATGTCATGACGACACAAAAACAAGATAAAAAGGAAAAAAAAAGCCATTCTGGGCAGCATCGGGTCCTAGAAAGGTCGACATGGGAGGAACGGCTGTACCTGTGTGTGGCATACAGTTAGGACAGGTTCTATTGCATAGCAAATGATTCTAAACTTAGAGTCCCTTAAAAATAAATAATACCTTTTCACTCAGGAACTCCACATCTGAAGAAGTTCTGTTCATTGAAGCATCTGAGACCTAGTCTGAGGAAGACTTTCGGCTGAAATAGTTCCCCAAGACAGGGAAAACGGCACAATTAACTCACACTGGCTCCAAAGTTTCTGCCTAGGAGTGACCAGTGTTATCCCACAGTCATGCTTTAGAGACTAAAGGAAACCTCAAACTTTGTCATCAGTATACACTATAGAGAAGGACAAAGAATATCTGTGGCCAGTTTCAGTTGCCCCAGATGTTTGGGTGGAAGTGTCACTCCAGTCCCTGGCCTCCATATACCCAAAGAGTCTGCCAAATGATGACGCCCCCAGAGATGGTCAAGACCACTCTGACAGGGTATTTAAAATGCCCTCCAGAGAACAAACACGTGTTTGGTTTTTTTTTTTTTTTTTTTGCCTTCCTTTCCTGTCTCTTCTCTGGGGGTCTGGAAAGCCATCCAGGAGCATTTGTATCCATTAAACCTGGACTTCTTCTAATTTGGTTTGATTTAGTCTGATCTGGATTACCGCACTGGTGGAGAGGCTTATTGGGGTGCAGAAACTTTTCACTGGATTTTTTCATTATCTCCTAAGCTGTAAAGCTGTGGACATCTCTGAACCTCAGAGACTGCCACTGGTGCCTTAACTGATGAAGCTATCAGCACTTCTGCTGGACAATGTTGTCAGGCAGAAATATAGTTTTTGCTAGAGACAGTATGGAGGTTACCCATAGGGGTCATTGGTTTGCTTTGTGCATTTAAATGGTGTAGCTGGAAGAGTTAAAGTAAAAGTAGCTGTGAAATACCCATAGCCAGACACCAGTCCAGGTTTCATGAAGGTAGAGACCTTATCCATGTTTTTCACCACTGGATGGCGAGTGCCTTCCAGGGCTTCATACGTGACTTATCTAGTTATGAGAGTAGATAGCCTACTGCTAGTCACTTTTAAGAACTTCTTATGTATATAAGAATACAAAATAAGAATAGTTACAGCAATCCAAAATGAAAAAGAAGTATCTGTTACTAAAAAACAGAACTAGAGAGGGTACGTGACATGCTGGAGTTCTTGCGTGACTTGAGTGAGCAGAGACCAAGAAACCCACATTTTGAACCTCGCCACATTGGGCTCTAAGTAATGACTAGTGGCTATATTGTGCTCTTTCTCGTTTGGGTATGTGGTGGTGGTAGGAGCAAGGTTAAAAGCATTTTATTGCCTACTCATCCGAACACATTGTCTTGCTCTTTTGAACCCAATACTCTTAATTTACTGATAGTCACAGTCATCAAAGACCCAATTAAGCTCTTCAGATATCCATTTTGTGACTCTTGATAAACAAGAGCCAGGGCAGCCAAGGAAAGTGCGGGGGGGGGGGGAATGTGCTGAGCCTGCAGGTGGAGAAGAAGGCATAATCAGAGGCAATCAAGGCGCCAGTCTCTCACCAGCTGTGCAGCTCCTGGCTTCCTTCGGCCTGAAGTGTCCTGTTATTACACATGCTACAAACCAGAGCAGCCTGCACACCGGCTGCCATTTCCTCTTTGGCTGGTGTTCTGGAAGAGCCAGCCCAGGAGGACAGAAAGGCAAGCTGTCATTTCAGGCTTGCCCTTTGGCTTACCTGCATGTTGTCACAGGCAGCTTTCTCATTTCCTAAGAAAGCCTGCCTCATCTCCAGTCATATTTATAGCCACTGACTCAGCCTCATTGCTCCTCGATAGCTTAGTCTTTCTTAAGGTCAGGAAATTTGCCAGTGCAGAGCTTGCCACTTAAACAGAGGCTTCTTGTTGGAGCACCCTAATTATGTCAACGCTGGGGGCTGACTGCTTAACACTCTATTCGGTTTTAATGTTCACCTTTCGGGAACAAAATCCCTCTTGAACTTTAGATTTCTCCTCTAAGACCTATATAAATATAACTGCATCCTGCCAGATCTGTTCCTCCGAATACCTGGGATAGTTCAGAAGAAAGGACAAGATTTCTTGTTCACTGAGGTAGCATCACTAGTCCAGGCTCCCTTATACATGCTGGGCGTTCTGCAATTCATTGACAGGGGGTTTCCTTATGCTGCACCTCTGTACATCAGAGGCTGCGAGTTCAAACGGCACCAGGACCATGCAAGTGATGTTGGCAAGTGGAAGGTCAGCATCTTGCCTGCAGGGTTTTGTTGCCCTGAAGCTGCAGCTGCATGCTTCTGTGGGAAAAAGCAGACAGGAAGCTGCTAAGACCTGGCTTTCCAAGGGGAGGTCTACAAGCTGAGGTTCCCTCAGAAGGTTCTGACTGTCCTGACGATTCTGCAGATCAATCGACTAGAACACGGTTATTGTGTTGAGTTGGAATGTACCAGATCAAGAGCCAAAACTATCTGGGAGGCTGAGGTAGGAGGGTGGTAAGTTTAAGGAATGCCTGGGCTATGGAGTTAAAGGACAGTCTGGCAACATAGTGGGCTTTGTGCCCAGATTTAAGAAGTAAAAAGAGAGCTTAGACTGTAGCTCAGTAGGAAAGAATGTGCTCAGTTCCCAGCTGGTTTGTCTCGGGCTATCTTCATTCCCCCTAATATCCAGTTATCCCCCATCTCTTTAGTTGACCTAATATCTTTTCGACTTACAACCTTTGTAATAGAGAGGCTTATCATATCACTGGCTTCGCTAAACCAGAACAAAAGCCGGCAGAGAGCATCTAGACTTAAAGAAGGGAGCGCCCTGCTTCATTGTAAGCTGCCTTCCTGCTGTCCCCGGTAGTGTATTCAACACATGTATTGACTTATATTCCCTCTTATCCTGTGGTAGAATTCTTGTCGCCATTTCTATACTGGTGCAGGTAATTCAGGATTACCTGACTCTAGGTTCCAGGAGCACAGTCACTAACATTTGTCTCAGAATAAGTGACCTGTCATCTCTTTGGGAGCAAGTGCTGTGCTTTGCACTGATGGTTCAAAAGTCAGTGTTTTTTCTTTAATCGCACAAAATTCAGGTTTAAAACATTACCTCAAATGTTAAGGTATTTTGGAGAAAAGAGGTTCCAGGCAGAAGGAACTTGAGAAAATAAGATTCCTTTGGAGACATGCAAATCACCGACTCTGACAGAGCGGGGTGTGCACAAGGGGAATAACAAGATATGGTCCCCCGGGTTTTACCTGCATGTGGCGTGACTTCATTTAAGGACCCACGCTGATATGGTAGGGTCAGAGTCCCGCTTACATTTGGTTGATAAGAAGGTGGGTTGGGGCAGGATTGTGCCACCACCGTCTCTGGGACACGCAAGGGCAGCACAGGTGGAGGTGTAGGAGAACTGGAAACGTAAAAGGCGAAGTGGGAGGGCAGTAGACAGGATGTAGGGGTGGAGTCAGTGTGATAGTGAGGAGAAGGAAGAGCAGAAGCTGTCATCCAGGTCTCTAAGCTGGAAAAGTGTGCGGCTGTGACTCCAGTGGCTTACTGACTCCAGAAGTGCAGGCTGGGCTGACGGGTGGAGGAAGGTGGAGTCCTGCCTTTCGTTTGTGCTGTGAAGCATCCAGGTAGCTGGAGACAACATCTTGGGGTACACGTGTGTGAAGATGATACAGTTTTGGGAAGCGTGTGGATGAGAAGCAGCTCAGAACAGGTGCTGGAGATGGACCATTTTTAAGGGAGGGAAGAGATGGCTTATAGGACCGCTAAAGGTGTAGCGATCCAATCTACGTGTCACTGCACACTCCTGCACACTCCAAGGGGCTTTCAACCCCACCACCAGCCTCCATACATGGGGCAAAGCTAGGTAGTCCTCATCCATGCTATGCACTATTTGCATAGCTAAGCTGGTAGGTGGCAGGATCACCTGCATGTGTCAGTTGATGAAAGACCCCCGCAGGAACTACGCGTGCCTCTATGACGGCTCCTGAAGATCCCTAGGTGTGTGTATTGAATAGAGTATAGAACTTTGCCTTTTTTCTAGTCCTACTGATTTCTTCCTGTGCATTTTTTTTGTTTTTGTCAAAGAGCAACAGCAGTTAGGCATTTCTCCTACTTGGAAAAGGTCACACAATGATTCTGGCTTAGACTTCACCAGCGGGTTTTCCAAAGTCAGGCAGTTATTGATGGCAAAGTCAGCAGGACAGAGTTTAGGGAACAGAGACCAGCCTCTTGACACGGATAATGGCTCTCTGAGGCTTGGAAAAGTTCACTAAGAAATGTCGCTTTAACATTTCAGTCTGAGACACCTTTGCTGTCACTGTGGGACCAGAGTCCCTTGATGGTGATCATAAGTGTTTTTGAAACATAAAGAGAAATTCATTCACATTTTGCTTATGTAATCCTATGGGTAATTATTTCACTAATAAATCTTGGAGGAGGAAAATCTCACTGTTACTCTTAGCATTTCACATGCTATGTACCAAGAATCTGAATCAGTTGCAATTCTAGCTAGAAAGTATTTTTCTAGTGTCTCTTACTGCAAGTCGTTGGTGCTCAGAGCAGTGGTATGGTCAAGCAATGTGCCTATGATTTGTTGCAGGGGCAACTTGATGAGAAGACTATTGACTCTCCATCAGAAATGGGCTTAATATTACCCTTTTTCGTTTCTTGTTTTTAGTCCTAGGGACTGGGCCTAGAGTTTGATGCAGGCTGGCCAAGAGCTCTGTTTCCACCTTCCACCCTTTGGCCTTTATTGTGAGTCAGGGTCCCACTCAGCTTCTCAGTCAGGCCTTGAACTTGTGGGCCTCTTGTCTCAGTCTCTTGAATATTTGGGAATATGAATTTTCATTGGCAGGCATGGTTGTGCCTACCTGGCCTTGTTCTGCTGTTTCATTTAAGGAAGGTATTTCACCACTCCAAAATGGATTTGACCATCTGTAAGATGATGATCTTACCTTGAGAAGTATGTCTTATAACTTACCAGACAGAACGGTGATATGAGAGGGAAAAGAGTTAAGAGGAGTTAAGAAAGAGTCTTTGGTTTCTCATCATTTTCTCTTTCAGGATGATTTTGGTGATCAAAAGGGGAATAGCATAAATGACAATTACGAAGTGCTACTTGAGACAATAAGCCCTTGGTTATTCATAATTAAAATAGAGTAATTTGCAACTAATGTGCAATGACTGCGCTAGATGCTCATCTATGGTGTGATAGTGTCATTGTTCATAGATGGGCAGTTTAGCTGGTAACTGAAGGCACTCAAGCAGAACAAGAGGCTGCCCAAATACCCGCTAAGTAGGGAGAAAGGAAGGATTTGGGTACTCAATGATAAACTGTGTGCCACACTCCTCATTTATGCAGAAAACACTGATTGGAAACTGAGTAGTTCGGTGAGTGTGTGGTTGTCTCTCTGACAACGTTTCTCTGGAAACTAACCAGAAATGAAACTTCTAATGTTTGGCCTCCATGTTAGGAAAGTAAAGCTCTAATTTTCATCTTTCTTTAAATTTCCTCTTAAGAATGGCATAGTGAATATATAATTTAACTAAATTGATGTTTCTTCATAAATACAAATGGGTCAAGTGAGCCCGAGTAGTTTCCTTTTTCTCTCTCTGACACACTCATTTAATTAAATCAGCTGTCCAGTAAACTCAGCTAGTGTTCTTTGCAAGGGACATTCTGGTTAATAAAGTCCCATCTCTGTTTAAAGTTCTCCCCACTATTCCTTTCCCCTCCTTCTACTTGTGCTCTTAAAGTTGAGGTCAGTGTCTTTTCTCTCCTATTTAAATGGTTTTCGAACTACACTGCTTGTCCTGAGCCAGCCTCTGTGCTGGGTCACAGTGAAAATGGCTCAGAATAAAGTTAAAAACTCGGCCACGATCAGCAACACCCCATGCAGCTCAGCCCTTCCTCCCATCCGTGGGCTCCCTCTCTTGGCTCTCTTCAATTGTCTTTAATATCTTCAGCCCATACTTTGAAGACACATGCTTCTTGATGCCTCAGGACCTTTGTACATGCCTGTTCTCATTTGTTTTCTGTTGCTATGATACACACTATGATCAAAGCCAACTTGGGGAGGGTGTCATTTTATTTTACATGGTACAGAGAGAAGACAAGGCACGGACTTGAGGCAGAAACCATGGAGGAATGCTGCTTACTGGATTGTTTCCTCTGACTTGCTCAGCTAGCTTTATAGATGTAGCCCAGGCCCACCTGCCTCATGATATACTTACTACCCACAGGCTGGGCTCGTCTGTATAATGCCCCACAGGCATGCCCACATGCTAATCTAATGAATTCAGTTCCTCAGCTGAGATCCCCTCTTCCCAGATGTATCAAGTTGGTTGATGTAAGGTTAACCACCACAAAGCAGTTTCCCTAAATAGTCAAGACCAGCCATCACAATGCTGTCTTTCCAACTTGAACCCTCTCCCATTTCCACTATCTACCTTGCTAACTCTTATTCCTTTTTCAGATTCTAAATCATCAGTTCCTTCATTAGGTGGACTTATTTTAATCTCTTAGACCAGTTTGTGTTTCTCAGTTGTACACTTACAATGCAAACATTTTCAACGAGCCTACTTATTTACAATTCAACTCTCAATCATGTCATGTGTCTATAAGTTTTAACTTGAATGAATAATAATGTTTTCTTAAACATTCATCTAACTGATTATATGTACTTACACAAACATATGATACCTGCTGCGTATTCTCAATAGACTCTTCTTTAAAGAAATAAAGATCTACTTTTAAAATATTTAATCTGAAATATCTAAAGCAAATAGAGCATAGTATTCCGAACATCAGTTTTGATGGAATGGTGGTGCTAGAACACACCTGTAAGGAGGAGACTTAAAAAGGAGGGGAATGAAGGGAAACGTGGCTACAGATGGAGGCCCATGAGGAAGTGATGACACTGTGTGCCATAGTGCACACTCATGCTTGGTTCCAGATTTGGCTTTCCAGCTGACAATTCTCTCACTCTTCTGATACGGCTCTCAGTCTGAAAGTGAATGCCAGGCTGTATAATCTCTAGACATTTCTGTTTTTTTTTTATTTATAGTTTTTGGTGCTAAAGCCACTTAGCTGCCTTCATAAGCCCTGACAGGAAATAGATACCCCTCGTGTTGGCATGACGATTTTCCTGTCACAAATTCAACTGTTTTTGTCATTTCAGAGAAAGTAATCGACTTTGTAATGCTTCTTGTCTCAATCCTGGGGGCTGCATCTTGCATTTTCGGCATTCACTTATAAAACAAAAATTTTCAAGAGCCAATAATGTCTTTTAACATCGTCAAGGATGGCAATCAGTGAAGCTGACATCTTGCAAGACCAACCCATATCACCATATGAACTGATGTTTTCACGAGGGTGCATATCGACTAACATGGATTTGCTCCCAAAGTAACCTAATTTGTTCAAGTCCAGCCACTATCTACTTACCCTAGGCTTGATCTACTCTAGAGGGGAGTAATCCAGAAACACAAAACCACGGACATCACTCTTCCCGACTGTGTTTTGTCCAGAAATAAAAGCTTGGCAGCTGTTAGCATGAAGATAATTCATGTCACAAATCATTAGTTGATATTACTTGAGAGTAGAAGAGAAAATCATGGAGGAGCATGCAGAAATCCAGATCACATCGCTGGGTAGGAAGATGACCACTTAAAGGCAGAATATGGCAGAGGCAGACAGCTATGCAAAAATCCAGATCACATCGCTGAGTAGGAACATGTGACCACTTACAGGCAGAATATGGCAGAGGCAGACATCTAGAAACCGACTTGAGTAAGCATGGCGTTGCACCGACACAGTGCAGACATAGACCACAGACACAAGAGGACGGAAGAGAATCAGAGACAACACAAATACGAAGGCCAGGGATAAATCTGACATGGCTAGTGAGATTTTTCTAGTTCTCTATGTATGTAAAGCTAAGTATTCCCTACATCCGGCCTCATCACGCTCCCTAAAGCTATTAATCTCTAGAGACAATGTTTCCACAATGATTCTAATTTTTATGAAGTTCACAAGGTTAATTATCACATCACCCACGGTCTGTAGATTCACTATGCATTTTTGCCCATGTGAGTTATATTCAAAAGTATTATGGGATTTCAGAAAGTGAGTATAAGGCTCTGAATGAACTAGTGGGTCAGAACCACCCTGCCTATATAGTACGCCTATCAGGCCGTCTTTTCATAGAGAAAGGAAGTAAAGCCACGGAATTAATATCCCAATGGGGTCACCATTTGTCCTCTTTATTCCCTATGTCTTTCTATATACAAGTCATAGAGATTTCCAACACACGATTGATAAGTTAAGCCAAGTGCATTTAACCTTTGGCTTATGGACTGCATGTGTCCCAGGGTAGTTACGAATGCAGCCCAACACATATGTAGATGGCAATGTCATGTTGTGGTGTCGAAAGGTTGGAATTACCGACTGTATTGCTGCCGTCCGCTGAATTAAAACATCCACAGCCCATGCTTTGTCAAGTATTAGTATAGTCTAGTTGACTTGACTAGTCCTTATACATGTGACTATGGTACAGACATTTAAAACACTAAATTAATTTTAATGAATCAAACAGAGCTCACCAAATGATGAATCCATATATAATCTTTCCCCAAGAGTTTTGTACTTTATTCCTATTATTGCTTTATTAAATTATGCACTTTATATGCTTAATGAACACAAATTGCTTCATATCTCTGTGTCAGCATTTTGAAGTGGGTCTCGCTCTTCTAAAACCATGGCATGATCCACTCTGCTCTCCTCTCTATAGATTTTGAGGGAGACTTGCGTCTTGGGCTACTCCAGCTTCTAGCAGCTTCTGTGTTCCTTGTTTTGTGGTCTCATTCCTTCTTTGTATCACTCTGACTTCCTCTCCACTCTCCCTTTCCCACTTTTAGGGTCTGCTAGAAATACACGAGTCCAGAGGCCCAGAAGGATCTATTCAGTGCAGGGCCAGAGGATGAGGAACGCGTGTCTCATCTGTAGCCTTATTTCTTCCTTCCAATGCCAGGTGACACTTTTCCATATTCCAAAGAATTAAAGCATAGCTATCTCTAGGGTGCGTCATTATCCTTATCATAGGCAGTCATGTTTAAATTAGGTACATTGATCCTGGGATCTGTGGTTATGGCTCAATTGGTTTTGAAAACTAAACTCTACTCATGATAAATGTGAAGACCTAATGTGATAATGAGAACGGAGTAGGAACACAGCTCTTAATACAACTCTGTAGTTACTGTCTCTTTATTGAACACCATTGTTGTTTTGTCACACACATCCAGGACAACTCAGAGCATGTTCAGTGGATTCGTCTCCATTTCTGTGATCCTGAAACGCCTTGTGTCATTACTAAAAGTTAGTAGGATAGATTTCTAAACCTGTTTATGCTAAATATGTTTATTACTATAATTGATGTAACTTAAGAACTTTTATGTAGGATGACTAATGGGAACATTCAAAACTAGATCATGAAGTCAATTACATACTTGAAAGTGTTTGAGACTTAAATTCTGCCTCCCGAATCTTGCCAAATTATTGTAATAGACTAAAAAGTATAAAATTGTAGAAGCATTCTGTACTCGTATTAGGCCTTTTTGTTCTCATTAGATTTTAAAGGAATGAAAAGTGGAGACTAAAGGTGGTGAATTTTGAGGGTGGTTTATATGCATGCATACAACCCCCGTGAACTCTAGCCAAGTGCATCTGTACACAGTATGTAGTTACAGTTATGTGTTTAAGCCACATGCAAAAGTACGTCTTTCCTAGTTTACCTTGCTATAACTGAATTTCACTGGCCAACTGATGATTTGTTTTTCAGGGCATCCACATAAGTTTACACTGTTATTTGGATTTCACTTTTATGATAGTTTGGGTTGATTTTCTGTTTCATCACTTAAGAAATTGCAATATATTTTAATTAATTGTGGTAGAAAAAGTTACCAGCAAGGAAATGTTTATAGAAAATGAAAGGTCAATAGGCTGTCTATATGTACTAAGGGCCCAGTACTGAACTAGATGTGGTATGGAAATACCAGAGATATATAAATTATCGAATAAAGTACATAGACTACATTTTATGAGTAGAAAAATATAAAAGGAGTATAATCAGGGTCTGAGAAGAATTAGGGAGCAGAGGGAGGGGCAATATAATAAAAATACTTTGTGGGAGATTCTCAAAGAATTAATTAAAGTATTATATTAAAAGATGTGGAAATTGGGAGCATGGGACTAAGGAGAAAAGGGAAGGCAGAAGGGGAGAAGGAAAAAGGGAGGGATGAGAACTTGAGGGAATGGGATGGTCAAGATGGAGGAAGGACAGAGATGAGAGCAAAGAAAAGAGATATCTTGATTGAGGGAGCCATTATGCGGCTATCAAGAAACCTGGCACTAGATAAATTCCCAGGAATCCACAAAGATGACCCCAGCTAAGAACCTAAGTAATTGTGGAGAGGGTTCCTGAACTGGCCTTGCTCTGTAATCAGATTGATGATTAACTTAAATGTCATCATAGAACCTTCATCTAGCAACTGATGGAAGCAGAGGCAGAGACCCGCATTGGAGCACTGGGCTGAACTCACAAAATCAGTTGAAGAGTGGGAGGAGTGAGAATATGAGCAAAGGTCAAGGCCATGATGGGGATACCCACAGAAACAGCTAACCTGAGCTAATGGAAACCCACCGACTCTGCCTGACAGCAGGGGAACCAGCATAGGACCAAACTAGACCCTCTGAATGTGGGTGACAATTGTCTGGCTGGGGCAGACTGAGGGTCGCTGGCAGTGAGACCAGGATTTATCCCTACTGCTTGTACTGGCTTTTTGGGACCTATTCTCTTCGGAGGGATAGCTTGCTCAGCCTAGATACAGTGGGGAGGACCTTGGTCCTGCCTCAAAGCAATGTGCCTTACCTGAGGAGTGGATGGGAGGGGGCAAGGTGGAGGGGACAGGAGGAGGGGAGTGAGTGGGAACTGGGATTGGTATGTAAAATGAGAAAAGAGAAAAAGATTGTTTTTAAAGAAAATAAAATAAAAAGAGGTAACTCAGAAAAAAAAAAAAGACGTTAAAAGAGAGCTTGTCCCTGGAGGAAACTCTTCCCGCTTTCTCGTGGCACTTTACCCGTAGGTGCGACCATGCGGATCTCCCCTGTCCACAGTGGCCTGTCCACTGCTGCTGTCCTTAAGCCAGTCAGCGAGTCCTGCTCTGGCAGCCATGGTGTTGACATTTCGGTGGGGTGGGGATATCTAGCAGCCAGTGATATGGGCCTCTGGCTCTTGCTATCTTTCCACCCTTATGAAATTTCCCTCGAGCTCTAGGTATAGGGGTTGAGTTGCATATGTTTCAGTTGGCGTTAAGCCCCCATAGTCACTGACTATGAATTTTGGTCTGCTGTGGTTCTTTCCATCCATCAAAAAGAAACTTCTTTGATGAAGGAGTGTCCAATGGTCAGCCCTGGGCATATGTTCAGATAAGCAGCACTAAATGGATCCAGTCGGGGTGTGTGTGTGTGTGTGTGTGTGTGTGTATGTGTGTGAGCCGTGTGTGTGTGTGTGTGTGTGTGCGCCGTGTGTGTGTGTGTGTGTGTGTGTGTATGTGTGTGAGCCGTGTGTGTGTGTGTGTGTGTGTGTATGTGTGTGAGCCGTGTGTGTGTGTGTGTGTGTGTGTGTGTGCCGTGTGTATTTTGCTATTGCAGCTCGAATGAACTGAGGTTGGCATCTGCCTCTTCTCCAATTCTCTACAATTCCCTCTGCTTCTCCTGGCTCTTTTTCCTGCCTTTGTGTCTTTTCTATCATATGCCATCCTATCTTACCCTGTGAATTTTTGGCATAGAATCTTTGCTAAATTATTCAGACACCCCACTCACGGCAGCTGGTATATTGTAAAACCCTATAACTAAAAGTCTACAAGTAACCTATTAAGGCTAATTCTTAGAGATACATTATTTCCCTTAAACTCTTGGGAGCCTAAGTACAGGCTGCATGAGTTTCCTTCCCTGCTTTGGGGGATGCTGGAGATACATTATTTGACACAGGAACTTGGATGCTAAGTACGAAAGTCTTGGCAAGAGACCTCAGTGTACCATAATGAGAGTGTCTACATCGTGGGAACACTGCGAAACTAAGTATAATTCAAATGACGTATTTAGCCCTCTGTCTAGGTTGGCGTTCCTGCTCATTAGCTGTTTGCTCCTCATTAGATATTGCCATTCCATTAAAGCTATCTTCAAATTACAACCATAATCAAGACATTTGCTCTAATTCTCAACACTTGTTCTCTCTAAAAGCCAACAGAAGCTTATCTGTTGATGATTGGTATATGACTATAGCAAAATATCATTAGGAGAATTTTATCACTACTTTTAAATTTTTTTTTTTAAAGATCAGTAGCATTTGGCTTTACCCTGGGTCTCTGGGTCTTGATCACCTGAGCAGTGTCAGGTATCGGTTCCATTTCAAGCAGGGGACCTTGACCCAGCTCTCCTCCCCCGTATTATTTGGAGACTTCATTAGGAATGCTTTCATATATTTTAAAAGGTTTCCGCTGCACTAGGTTTCCATATCATCTCTCAACTATTCCTGTATTCTAGTGGTCTCTCCTTGCATTCCCTCATCGATCTCTAGCTCCTTTCCCCAAGGTTCTGGAGAAAACGCTGTTCCGTATGGACAGACTCACCACCTATTCCACTTGAAATTACCCATCCACTTAGAGTCTATGGAATTGAATGAATGCCTTTAAAAGCAACTTAAAGCTCAAACGTTCATTCACTAAGGCCTAACCCAACCACCAACTCTACAAGTAAAACATATTAAGTTTGCATGTAGACAGCCGTACTGATGCTAAGTAACCACCATTTGCAATAATTACCCAGTTCGGTGACAAAATTTCATTCACTTCGTATTAATCCCTCTAGGTATTTATGTGCTTATCTGTGTTCATTCCAATTAATGGATATTAAGCTGTAATGGTAGGATTAGAGGCTTAGGTGGTAATGTAAAGAAAGAAATGCAGTTTGAGTGCTCTTTGGTTACTACAAAAAGGTTTGAATAGAGGAAAATATTTATAATTCAGATTATTTACTGCTACTCCCAAACAGCAAGGCAGAGAATCTGACAGACACCTGAATTCTGATTTGCAGCTTGGCAGGTAACTGTGTAAAGATCTTGTGTCATGTCTACTCAGCCACATGCACTTAATAAAATTAAATAAAATTTATCAGGAAGTATTAGTTCTTTCAGAAATACTTATTTAATATAGACAATTCCTGAGCAATCTATTCTGATATCTGTTAGCTTAAAAATCCGGGGACATGGCCGCTGGTAGGTTGCCATGTCCCAGTGGATGTTCATGAGTGTACAGACAACACTAACTGGACTCAGCGAGTTATTAATTATAATAGCAACAACAAAGGGGACGTGGAACTAGGAGGGAGAGGGAGTAAGGGGGTCACAAGACAGAGGTGGAGGGACGTAAGATAGGGGGGAATGGATCTGACTAGTAGTGTAAATGTTTGAAACCTTGAAAGAATCATTTAAAGTATCATTTAAAGAATTGTTTGAGCTGGGCGGTGGTGACACACGCCTTTAATCCCGGCACTTGGGAAAGAGAGGCAGGTGGACATCTGTGAGTTCAAGGACAGCCTGCTCTACAAAGCAAGTTCTGGGAGGGTCAGGACTGTTACACAGAGAAAACCTTGTTTTGGGAAAAAAAAAAAGAATAAAATTTAAAGAATTGTTTGATTTACCTCACAACCCAAATTACCACTTGAAAATGTGTATTTATATGAAAATGTACTTCTTACTCTAAGTAATTCAATTTATAGGACTTCGGAAATGCATCCAGTGTAGATTTAAATACCACCACACACAGGTGTAGTTACCGGTTGTTATTATTATATAGATGGCTGTCATTTGAAACCAATGTGTTGGGTCTGAGTTACATACTCTGCAGAGGTAGACATTTCAAATGGTGTGTAACAATTATAGGGGACACATTTCCATAAAGTGACAGTTTTCCAGTGTCCAAACTGATCAGAAGTAGACTCATTGCCTTGGCAGAGACTCTTGCTCCATGACTGGAATTATTAACAAGCCAACCAGCCTTGGAGTGAGCAAGGTCACCTGACCCAAGCCTGGAGGGCACATAGACGGAGCCTTGAGGTGTTGTCACTTTCTGTTGTCAAAGTACAAGTTGGAATTGCATGAAATTTTTTCAACTCCTCTACCTCCCAGGTTCCTATGCTTGTTTGCCCATCCCCCACCCTAACACACAGCAGGGCACTTATTTGTGTATTTAACGCATCACCAAGTTTGAGAAGAGAGACATCTGGTGGACGAAAGAAGAAAAAGGAAATGGGGCTTTAACTCTATATTCTAATTTTAAAAATGTTTTAGCATCCCCAATGGTTTTCTTAGGGGGGCAAAAAAATCTTTCACTATATGAAGCCGTGTAGCTGAAAATGAGAAAATATTATTCATGATCATGGGATTTGATAGGATAATTGTTCCATCTGGCCTCGTCTCACATAATTAATGAACACTTTAATCTCTGAAGATAAATCTGCTCTTTCTTGAAGAGCATAGGCATATGGCTTTCTCTGCTACCAGTTAGTATGTGTTCTCTTCCATTAAACCATTCTGTAGAGGACACAGCAGTCAGCCACCTGAACAGTAACTACAATGGTTTTGAGACTTTACCAAAATACTCATTCTCTCCCCTGTTCTAGTTGAATCTAATTCATACTCACGTATTTAAAAATAGCAACATGGAAAAGAAGCAATTTTGAATTTATTTCCAGAATGAACAATGTAGCAACCGTTTTACGTTCAGCTTGCCTGGAATAAATTGAATTCAGCTTTACCAAGATAACAACCTAACTCAAAAGTGATGGTTTCACAGAATCAATATCCATATCTAAACCACAGATGAATGCTAGAAGCAGCAGCATAAGGGCAGAGCCAGGATTTCATTCTTTGTCTCCTGCACACAGCATCTTGTAGGCATTTAAAGACTTAGCAAATGAAGCCCTCCAAATCCATCTTAGCCGGAGTAATTTCCCTCTTCTTTGTTAACTGAGAGATGTGTCTGTGCTCATCTACTTTTTGAAGAGAGAGACAAAGTTAATATATCCCTCTCTCCCATGCGATGGCTCAGTGCCAGGCTGCTGCCATGCTAAGGTCTTCTGTAAGGCCCTTCCTTCTCTCCACTAGACACCAACAACTCAGATGCTGCTTCTCTGTCACAAAATGCAACTTTGCCACAAACTCTATTGATGCACAAATAAGCTAAAAATTGACAAGCTCTCTGATTACTGTCTTTCATATTTTTACTTATTTGAATCTTATTTATAATGTATAATATATTTATGAAATTTGTAATTTATAAATTTCATATACCTTATGAAGCTTATTTCATATAATCCGTTCATTTTGTATTTTCATGTAATCCATTCAATTTATATTTTATATAATTTGTGAAATTTATGTTTTCATAAAATTTATGAAATTTGTAGCTTCATAAATAATAGACATAGATTCTTGACTGGATCTAGAATTGCCTCTGGGTGGATCTGTAAGGGTGTTCTTTAGAAAGATTAACTGAGAGGCAATGGCTTTCCTCTAGGTGGGTGGTACCTTCCAGTGGTCGGCCACTGTGAGGAGGGCCACAGAAAATGCTCTTGCCATTTGACCTTTTGCCTTGCCCCTTGCTGTGACTGCATCCATTACTTTTGCTCAACTATGGTTACCCTTCACTGACATCAGTGCCCAGCATTCTTCCTCTTCCAGTAATACCAGTGGCTCTCCACAAATGCTCCAGGCCTCCAGCATCAGGTTAGGACTGCTGGGGCGTCCAGCATTATGGACTGAGCAACCACGCAGTTCTCAGATTCTCCATTGTGAAAGCAGTCATGGCAAGACCATGTGATGTAAGCCAATCTGATGAAGTCGTCTTTTGTTAGATACTCATTCTATTGGCCCAGTTCCTCCAGAGAAGCCTGAGTAATACAGGTGGGAATCCTATATTAAAATATTACTCTAAATACTTTATAAATAAGTCATTTGGATTATTCTCAGATCATCCCATGAAGTGAGATTTTGAGGGGAAAAATAATCTACGGTTTAAAAGAAGGGAAGTCAGTTTAGTAATTCATCCAACAGGACAGGGCTTGGTTAAAGGCTAAGGCAGCATTTAAACTCAGTTAGTTTCTGGTTCCAGAGATTGCTTTCTAACTACCTTATTTATCTTGATTCTAGTAAAGAACTTCCGATAAGACATTCAGATACACAAGTCATAGTGAAGATGAAGACGGATATCCTGGTGACTTAGCAGAAGATGAAGAAACCAGGAGGAGCCTACCAGAAAAGGGTCTAAAGTCATATACGGAAACACAAGCTGCACTAGTAGAAGGTAGAGTAGAGCCTTGGAAGCAGCCAGTCTTCTCCCCACCTCGTTACTAGATAACTTCAGACAATGTTTAACTGTTGCGTTAACCCCTTGGCACTTTTTCATTCTCTGTGTATACACGTGTGTGCACACGCACTTGTGTGAGGGCTTCATGGACGTGTGTGCACAAACATGGAGAGTCCGAGATTGATCTCCACTTCATTTTTTTTGAGGCAGCACACTCTGAACCTGGAGGTCACTGAGCTGGATTGACTGCTCTGCCAGCCCTCAGGTCTCTATCTGACTCTGTCCCTCTGCCCTGGGACTGCAGCTGCACACGGCCAGGTCTGACTTACGTGTGTGGAAAAAGATAAAGATGGGGAAGAAAGAACGGAAGAGCTGGAGGAGCCGGAAGACTGTCCTGAAATGTTTGTCTTTTGGGCATGGAATGGTTGCTGCACTCATGACCTCACAGCAGCCGTGGTTGCTTGCATGTGACCCGCATGAAATCAAATGTGTCCGAATCTCAGCATGAGTCGGGGGAGCTCAGGAAGCCATCCCCCTAGCCGGGGAGCTATTGGTAATTTATGGTGGCAGGGGAAAGAACATTCATTGTGGGTTGAGATTGTGACCACTGGTAGGTTGATTATGTTCTAGAGGGGCCCCATGCCCATGTGGATACAGATGAATACATATCAGAGGAATATACATGCATATACATATAGAGTTGGCAGGAGAAATGGGGAAATGTTAGGAATGCCTGAAAGGCATTGGAGGAGGTAATGAGGATGGAAATGATTATATTGTATCTATTGTAGTCTTGCCTGAGTTTCTCAAAGAATAAATAAAAACATTTTTAGAAAGCACATCTAGGAATAAAAACAGTTTAATAAGCATGTTCAGGATAGAGGACAAGAAAGGCGATTGAGGGAACTCAATCAGTATATTAATGCCTTAATTTTTCGATTTTACTTTTCACTTTATCTGCATCGGTTTTTCAAATATTTTGCTTCTGATTATCAACTTTCAGTGTCATTGTACTGGGAAGGCTTAAAAATCTGTTGTTGTGATGAAGTCCTGTGATAGAAAAAGAGAGTGTATTCAAGGGGAGACAAGCAGTGTGTATGTGGGGTCCCGTGAGGGGGAGGGAGAGGAAGCATATGCTGGAAATAGAATTCACCAAATTTGACGAGATGCCTTAAAAATTCAAGTCCAAGTCCCAAGCCACTGGAAAAACGGAAGAGCAGGACCCAGAAAGGGACTTGAAAAATGGATCAGGCGTCAAAATGAGTTGCCAGAATTAGGACAAATCAGTCACCCAAACTCTTCATTCAGTAAAAGTTCAATTAAGTGGCAATCTCAGTTCAATGTTCTATAAATGATATATGAAGAGCATGAGTAATAAGGAAATAATCATGAAGAAGGATTACAAAAGTAAAACTACATGAGAGAAAGCAGACATGAAAATATTATATTAAGGCCGGGGGAGGAGCTCAAGCAAGGAGAGCGCTTGCCGAGCATGCGCAAGGCTTTGGACTCATTCCCCAGCACTATTAAAAGTATATTAAAAGTGGCATCATTACCTGTGACCATGACCAAACTTCTCCATTGCTAGCCTAGTGTCATTAAGTACTGGGTACTCAGCAAGCTGCAAAAGGATTGCCTCTCAAGACAGAATGGTTCTGCACTGACGTTAAGGCTCAGGATACTTTCTGAAGTGTAAATCAGTCCTGCAGGAAGCAGGAGCGCACGAGAATATAGAAGCTGCAGTTTTAGCACGGTACTGTGAAGTACACAGAAGACTGGGAAGACAAGGGACGGACTTCAGGGATGCACCATGTAACAGGCTGGGTCTGTAACATCATGCACATCACCTTGGCTACCTTGGCCACTGTGCTGTTTCCACACAAGGCACAGATGGAATTTAGAACTTTATATTTCCTCCTTCTGCATGCTCTTAAATTTTCTGACATTTTTTTGTGCAACATAACAGATTCAGAGTGGTCCTACCATCGGATGCTGGCCTCTGTATATATATTCTGTGATAAATAGATGGCATCTTAGTGCATTCCAAAGAAGTCTGTCATCATGATAAATTCTTAGTTTTCTCTGTATGTACCTAATAATACTCATGACTACCACTCGGGTGCTAAGCGCTTTTCTTATTTATTTCTTTCCACAACCCCCTGAGGTGAGTGTTACAACTTCTTATTTTATAGAGAAGGAACAGGAGCACAGCAGAGATGATTAATAATGAGAGTGATAAGCATCTGTGCCACTTGCCACAATTACTATGCTAATGTTTTTCATGTATTAACTCCCGTGACCCTCATGCACTCCCTATGAGAAGGTTCTGTAATAATTGCCAAACTCACAGCTGAGACATTCAGTGATTAAATGCTCTTGTTATCACATGGTGGGAGTGGAAAATTGAAGCTCGAAGGTAAGCAAGGCAACCACAGAATCTAGCTCTTAGCCACTGAATAGTCTGGCTAAACATACGAACAAGACCCGCATCTAAACAGAAGGAAAATAAGAATATAGACTTGACTCCAAAGCTCTGACTTTCAGGCATGAGTCAAAAGTGCCTTGGCTGCTTGCCCGGCCATATGCCCTGGATGGCCTGTGGCTCTGTCCGTCCTGCTGTTTTTACTCAGCCTTCATCTGTGGCCTGATATGAAAGAGCATCCTGAATTTAACTCAGTTTTGCTTTGTCTCTTTGAGACAAGGTCTCACACTGTAACCTGGTCTGCTCTGAAAACCACTGTGTAGTCCTCAAACTCAAGACAATCCTCTTGGCTCAGCTTCCATGTGCGGATATCATAGGCATGAGACAATGTACTGAACACTAAAGTCTTTTCTACTCACTCCAGTACCTGACAGCTTTATACTTGACCGTGCTGATTCCAAATTTTCACGGACAGCTTAAACCTAGGTTAGCTAACAGACCCATGTTAGCCATACCCCAATAGGAAATGGGAAAATTGGTCAATCGCACTTATAAAAGTGTTTTCTATACCTTAACATGTGGGAAAGATAAAAGACGTAAATTCAAGTAGTAGGGATATTTCTGTTCTTTACTCCCTAAATATCATAAAACCACAAATTTTAGATCTGCTATTTACTCTTTGGTACCCATGGGGTTGGTTGCAGGATTTCCTACTAACATCAATATTTGAAATGCTCAAATTGTCCACACAAAAGTAAGTAATGGCTATCC
>JAQHUG010000221.1:2190198-2202181 GCA_028555095.1 Dicrostonyx torquatus | reverse complement strand
TGTGTGAAGGTTAAAAGCTGACATTAGTTGTCTTCCTTCATGACTTTACACCTTACTTTTTGTAAGGTCTTCCACTGAACTTCGAGTTTGTAAGTCTAACCAGCAAGGCTACCCAAGTCATCAACCCTCAGGAGTCCACCTCCCCAGTGCGAAGATTTTAGGCGCTCGTTCCTATGCCTGGCTTTTTTGTGTGTGGGATCTGAACTTGGTTCTCATGATTGTGAGGCAAGTATTTCACCAACAGTCATCTCTCTAGTTCTCTCACAGCATCTAAAAGAAATTCCAAAGTTCTCTCACGTTCATCTCTTCCAAACTCCTTGTCTCTTTATTGTTTTCATATATGTGAGTGTGTATCCCGTAATATATGTGTACACACACACACACACAAACACGCATGTATGAAAGGTGTTATGCGAGATTCCAAGGGAGAGGGTTAATTGGTAGTCCTGCCCATTCTGTAACTCATGAACCACAACAATGACCACACCTGCTAAATTTCCCCAATGAGGCAAGAGTGGCATACTAGTTGCCTAATTGCACTTAAAGTCCACTCAATAGGAGAGAATTCATGCTTGGTACTATAAGCATAGTCAACCACCCATGGCTGAAGAGATCGTAGACCTGAAAGGGGCCCTTTATCACTTTCCTAAGCCAATATAACTTCTAGCTGTGTAAAATGACAATGATGATGCTTCTTTCACATGGTTGCCAGTTAAAGTCAAGACTATAGGATTGCTCATTTTTATTAAAGTAATGAGCTAGGGTGTTTAGTAAGCTCAAAGAGCAAAATTTTTAAAGAAATAAGGAATAACAAAAAATGTATCAGCCATTACATCTATTGCTTAATTTATCAATACAAGGTAGAGATCAATTAATTTGTATGCTGTACAAGCCGCTCATATACGATGTACAAAATTTCTGAACTTCTCAGAGCACTGATGCATCAGTAAACATACGACAAAGCCTAAAGCAGAAAGAAGGACTGAACTGATGTTGAAGATGGGGTAGAGGATGCCTTCTTATTCCAATTGCCCTGTACCCTACTAGAGGTTTAACCTTTGCCTTTATAGTAGTCAACAACAGCTACACTGTGTCTAAATAATGTTGATCAAAATTGAAAAAAAAATAAGCAAACTGCATTGACCAGAAGACTGTAATTAAATAAAGTCCCACGTCTAAACATGACTGAGTAAGTATGTTTAGTATGAGGCTCTCAGCCTTCTAAAATTAATTAACTCCCTAATGAAAGTTGTCTGCTGTCAGAATAACCAATTTTCTTTTTTTTTCAACAATCTAACCGTACCGGTTTTCAATTAAGATTCAAAAAGCCAAGTCCCAATGAACAAGGAAGTCATAAATCATTTATGACTGTCCTATTTTATGTAATGTTCCATCCATTATTCCGCTTTAATTCTCTAGCATGCTTTTTAATTTGTGAAAAATTAATGTTGAGGTTATTTTACAAAGATTATAACCACTTCAAAGGTAGCTATTCTGGGAAGCATATTCTGAAACTAAGCCCTTCTTCATTCAAATTTAGGAAACTGATTCCTAAAATACTCAATTAAACTTTAATAGTTTATTTTTGTTTAATGGTATCCACTGCAGCCCAGGAACTTCAGTGAACCAAGACCTATCACTTTGCCTTAATAAACACCTGAATAAAACGTTTTTCAGGTGTTTTAATAGTGGTTTTTGCTGCTTAGAAGCTAAGGGCTCAGGGACATTCACATGAAAATTGTCCAAAGTTGAAAATTTTTGAGTCCAGATTCTGTTCAGGGTGACTTGCTGGGCTCTGCAATGCCCATGCTCAGCCCTCGGCTCCCTTTGAGGATCCTTTGCAACACTGCTGCCCCAGAGCCTCCCTTCATTCAACTTCACAATCACACTGCAATCCTGAGCCAAAGCCATGCTCCAGGCAAATATTCTAGTTATAAAAAACCCCAAGAGCCTCTCTTAGTCCGAGGCAGAGGAGACAAGATTCTGTGCGTACACAGAAAAGGTCATTTCCTTGGCATCAACAATGGCCATAGCTTGTGTAGTTGCTGCTTGGCAATATTACTTCTCCTCTACCTCTTGGGCTCTCTTTTCCCTTGCCTTTCTTCTAGTATGTGACCGGAATGGCAGCTGGTTCCTAATGCCTGGCATAGTCAATCAGTCCAAGCATCCACTACCATCTTGATATGTACCATATCTCTTGGCTTAGGTCTCAAAGGGAAGAGCCCCAAGGGGACTGAGCTTGTTTCCTAGAAATGCTCTTTGCAACAGGCCATACTTTAAGGTCCTAATCAGCAAAGTCAGGCTTTTTTTTTTCTGAATAGAGCAGAGGATCCTAATGACAACCAACTACATAATCAACATGGTTGTTTCTCTAGTGTCTCTGGAAAGACAGACATCTATGCTGGAATTGTTTTTATTAAGATTACTCTTACTAAGTGCATTACAGATGCAAGGTTCATTTATAGCTAGGTTCTTATAAATGTCGGATGTCATTATAAATTCAACCGTCATTACTATCATTTATTCATCCATGGAATATTTATCAGTCTCTGACTGTGATGGCTGGTGTCTGACTGCAGACGTAAGGATTAGAAAAAGGTCTTTATTTGGAACAAAACAGATCCTGAACTTTAAGTGATTGACGTGAAACAGTTCTGAGGAGAGTGGAATGGTCATCTCTTCCTCTCTAGGGGTAGAAAATATGGCCTGAGAGAAAACAGAAAGAATAAAGAAACAATGATTAGGGGTATCTGACCAACATATTTGTGAACCAAAGGCTGGGATTTGGGCTGGAAAGAAAATCCCACCAGGAAGATTTAGCTGACCTATAAGTGCTAGAATGTTGCTGAGTGACACTGCATTTTCTGCTTTGAAGGGATAGCTGAGGATTAACGCAAAGTTTTCTGACATCCAAAAAATATTATTCCTGACAAAATCATCTGGACAAATACTCTCTGTTATACCTGTTAATGATGCGACTTTGAATCGTTTTTGTAACCGTGGCCCTTTAAAGTACAATGAGATAAACAAGGTCACGTATACTCATATGTGGGGAGAGTGGCAGCAACTGGTGTGAGTGAACGCATGCTCGGGAGGGAGCTGCAACTGTGAAGCCAGGTGAGTAGCAGGCACAACAATGCCAGCTCTCACCATCAAAAAATATATTTGAAATGAAAAATTAAAAGGAAAATTTCAACATATGCAAACATAAATTTCATCAAAATATCTTTTGGCTGCACACATCTATTCAGGTTGAAATCTGTCTGGTTGCAAACTGTCTCTGATGGCAAAACGTGTAGAGTGGTTTTGGTGCACCCTGGCCTTGGAGGAGACTCGCATGAGAGCTCCAGTTCCTTTATTCTAAGAGTTGATGGGGCAGTGGTAAGCTGCCCAAAGAAGGAGATTATTATCAATAGTGTTAGCCGTCATACAGGCTAAGAAAGAGACTCAACCAAAAGATGTCTGCGTCTTAAATCATGGAACTGTTAAATTTTACTACCTATGGGGAAATATACTTAGTCACTAAGAATAAGTGAAGTCTCTTGAAATGGGAATTATCCTGAATTGCCTGTGTGGGTTCAATGAAATAACAAAATGAGATCAACCTCAGATGCAAAAGATTTGGTAGCCAATGGAGAGGTCAGAAAGCTTCCATTTCTAGAAGAGGACAATTAACCAAGGGACAAACATGGCTTTTCAGAGTTGAGAAAGGAAACAGTGTCCTCCCTAGAACCTCCAGAAAGAAAAGCTCCACAGAAATCCTAAGTTAGGTCTGTGGCTTTTGTAATCTGCCCTCCAAAAGGATGCGATTATGTCTTTTGTTTGTTTTAAGCTACCATATCTCTGGATTTTTCTTTTCTTATAATCCATATAGTAAGACTTGGGCATCCTCCTTTGATCCAGGGTGAAGGCTGCAGGAAGAATCAGTGAAGGGACTTTACCATCAGGCTCAGGACATGCATTTCAAAACTCCTCGCCACCAAGGGAAATGACTGTGCATTAGAGGGTCCTTCTAATGTGACCTCACAAGGAAAAGAAAATATCTCTCACTAGACGTTCAGGAAAGTAGCTCCCAATCATCTCTGTCCTTGACCAAGTATAGGATTCTATCGACATGTGATAGACGATGCTGGGCAACATGGTAGAAAGAACGGCAACTTCGAAATCAATGAAAATGCTTTCTGCATGACAAGCTACCTGAGGTTGGGTATCTATCACCATCTACAGAGCCCCGTTTAGTCTCTGTGGTTTTGCTTTCCAACTTCTCTTACCCATGGCGAATCTTATCCCAAGGCTCAGGGGTGTTTGCAGAAGGCCGGGTGGAAAGGCAGAGGATAATGTCAAGGAAATAGTGCTTCTCAGACACAGCGAAGCAAAGGAACTCAGAGCAACTGAAGCAGATTGTACAAGATCTGCCCAAACTCCAGGCAGACAAAAACCCAACATGACTGGTCTGAGCTCCTGGAGTGCAGTTGAAGAGAGAGAGGAGGGATCATAAGAACAAGGGGCAGGGTCAAGATCATGATGGGGAAACCACAGAGACAGCTGACCCAAGCTGGTAGGAGCTCACAGACTATGGACCGACAGCTGGGGAACCTGCATGGGACTGGACTAGCTATGTGGGTGACAATTATGTGTCTTGATGTGTGGGGGCAGGGGCTGGCGGTGGCACCAGACCTCATCCCAGGTGCATAAACTGGCTTTTTGGAGCTCATTCCCTATGGTGGGATACCTTGACCAACATTGATATGGAGGGAGGGGCTTGGTCTTGCCTCAGGTTGGTGTGTCAGACCTTGTTGACTCCCCAAGGAAGACCTTACTCCTCTGAGGAGTGGGTGGGGGATGGGAAGGAAGGGAGATGTGGGGGAAGGGAAGGGAAGGGAGGGGCTAGTGGAGTTGGTGTGTAAAATGAAAACTAAATTGTTTAAATAAAAAATATGAAGAAAAAGAGACAAAATCTCAGCATACATGACAGGACAGTACATATTTAATCCCAACACTAGCTGAGGCAATATTAGCATTTGGGGGCTGCTGGGAGACAGACACTCAAGTGTTTTTCTATTACTAATGATGACTCTGGCAGGCTGACTATGTATCAGAGCAGCCACTAATCCTGAGACTATGTGGGCACCACAAACTAGACTTTATAGAGAAAGGGAAAAAAAGATCAAAGTATGAGCATCTCATACAGACGGAGCAGGTTATATTTATGAATATATATGTATACATGCATGCATGCAATAACAAGTAATGAAAAAAGGAGCCATGAAGGTAAAGAGAGCAAGGAGAGGCATCTAGGAAGGTTCAAGGGGAGGACAGGGAAGGGTGGAATGTTGTAATGATATTATAATCTAACATTAAAATAAGAATAACCTCAAATATAAAAGCAATCACAAAATTGAGTTAGAAAGGATGGGAGGGTTGAGAGAGTGGTAGGGGTGGAATTGAGGGGCGAAAATATGTTAAAAACTCATTGCATGACATTCTCTAAGAAATAATAAAAATTATTAAAAATATTAAATGGAAATTTAAGAAGTAGACAGTTCAAAGATTTTAAACTGTGTGCTGTTCTTCACAATATGATAAAACATCATACCAATTTTTCCCATTCTGTCTCAGACCTGAATCATCCATTTTGAACCAAGTCTGTGATTTACATACTGTTTATCTGTCAGCTGCTTCTTAATTCATCATTACACTATCACAGACTCAAAGTGCTTGTGATTAAACAAAACTGTATAAGGTAGTCTGATGTTGGGTCATGATGTTTATGTTATTCATCTCACTTCACCTTATCGTGTAGGCATTTTGCCATCACAATACAAAAGATAAATGATAGATAGATGATAGATAGGTAGATAGAGAACAATACATAACTTTATTAAAGTATATTGTTCCAACTCTTCTATTTTATTAGGGATCAATACCAATCCCTTACTGTTCTTAATTTAGTTTTTCATAGGTAGGGTGTGTAAGATAAAACAGTGTATCTAAGGGCCAGTTGCACCTGAGTTTGGGGGTGTCTGTTAGGATTTCTGAAATGTATCTTTGCAGAAAAGGAGGAGATACTGTAATAGTATCAGGCAGAGCTTAGAGACGAGGGCTTAGAACTTTCTTATTAGTGACTGATGAGAAGCAGGGTTTCAATAAATAAAATTGTTTTTCTTATTCCTTTACTGTTACCCTTTATTTTATGGATTTTTATAGCCCCATAGTTATCACAAGACCAGTCCCTACAAAACTTTACAAATTAGCAGCCCGATGGGAACAAACAGCAAAAATCTTCGAGCCTTCGCTCTATTTCCTCAAAGTCGGAGAGAGAGCAGGGTAGCGGCTGCTGACACCGTGGCCATGCTAGGCTTACAGTACAGCCTTCTGTGTCTGAACGTCAGGAAGATGAGCAGCTGCTAGGAAGCCCTGACAACCTGAAGCCACCCTGGCAACCAACATGTTCGCTGTTGTGAGTGTTTGTTAAAGAAGGTTGCTCACTGTATGCCTGTCGCGCAGCAGCCCGGGGCGGGGACATTGTACGAAGACCAGCAGTGACTGTTTCCACCTGGGTATTCCCAGCAGAATTATATCACTTGAGCCAAGAATCTCTAAAGCAGCATGAATTCAGAGAATTCATCCTTTAAGAGACAACAAGAACAATGGACATAAACATGTTTGGAATGAAGCAAACATGGGATACAGTTGTTTAGTAGAATCTGGAATCTACTAAGCTGACACAATCATGAATGATTTCAGAATCCAGACAAGATACTCAGTGAACCAAGAAAGAACTGCTAGTGATGGGGCCTGCAGGGTACTGCAAGGCTCTGTTTTGAGGGCAAATGGACCACCATGGTCATCCACACCCAACTTCAGCTCAATCGCTGAGGGTGTAACTCCTCGGAAGAATGGTAAGACACCCACCAGCAGCAAAGTCACCCTCAGGGTGGGAGCTGAAGAGGTTTATCTTCCTAAGTTTCAGTACAGCAACTCCTGTTGCTCCCAGTGTCACCTCTGAGGAGTCCGTGTCTTATTTTTTATTGTTGAGATTATAATTAAAATATTTATCCCTTTTCTTTGCTCCCTCAAAACCTTCCAATATACTCATCCCCACTTCCCTTTAAACTCATGACTTCTTTTGTCATTGCTATTATGTGTATAATATGGTCACTCTATAACATTATTTTGTGTGCATATTTTCAGGGCTGACCATCTATCATAGTGCAATCAATTGATGTGCTCTTTCCTGGGGAGGACCAGCTCTCTAGCTCCCAGCTTTCTTCAGTTGCCTATTCTCTGTGTAGGGTTGAGGACTTGTTTTTTTTTTTTCCTGTTCACTTTAGCTTGTCCATTGGTGTTATTCTCCATATCGTTTTGCATTACAGATTCTATAGTCTGCTTGGCCCCTGAACTAACTTGGACTGCTTAGATAATTCTCCAGACCCTACTTTATCTAGTTTATCACTCGTTATTGTCATAGGAAATAGTAGACAAAAAACATATTTGTTCTTGTAGAACAAGGTTCAGAATCTCTGGTTCCTCCAGCGTAGCAATGTGTACCCTAACCCAGGATCAAAAGGGCATGCTGCAAAAGCAAATGGCCTTTTCCTAATCTAGAAAAGTGGCCACCTTCTGTGACTAGGCAAGACTTCCCGCAGAGGGAGTGGGACACCAACCCGGTCACATAACCTTCGACCTACAGTCTGTCCTGCCTGATGGGATGTGCTGGGGGAAGGATGGCACAGAGATTAAGGGAGTGACCAATCAGTGACTGGTCCAGGCTGAGACCCATGCTGCAAGAGTGAGCCCACCCATGACACTGCCTAGAGTCCAGGACCCAGAGGCTGGATGGCCCAGAGACCTAGGGTAGAGCCAAATATGACTGGAAAAAAAGTCAATGTAATGATGTCTAATGATGTTCTGCTATACTCAAAGATTGGTACCTTGCCCAAGAGTCATCAGAGAGGCTTCATCCAGCAACTGACAGAGATGCAGAGACCCACAGATAAATATTAGCTTAAGCTCAGGGAATCCTGCTAAAGAGAGGGAGGAAGGATTATATCCAGAGGGGTTAAGGACATCACAAGAACACCCACAGAATCAACTAGCCTAGGCTAAAAGGAGCTCACAGAGTCTGAACTGACAACCAGGGAATCTGCATGGGACTGACCCTCTGCATATATGTGACAGTTGTGTGTCTTGGTCTTCTTGTGCAACTCCTAACAGTGGGAACAGGGACTGTCTCTGACTCCTTTGCTGACTCTTGGGACCCTATTCCTCATAATGGGGAGGTTCTTAGTCTTATTGCAACTAGATATGCCATATTTTGTTGATATCCATGGGAGACCTGCCCTTTTCAGAATAGATATGGAGGAGGAGTGGATGGGGGGAGGGGAAGACAAGGGCTTGGAAAAGAGGAGGGAAGGGAAACTGTGGTCAGGATGAAAAATAAATTAATAAATACTTTTAAAAACGTTTATATTTCTGGGCAGTGGTAGTGCACACCTTTAATTTTAGCGCTTGGGAGACACAGCCAGGCAGATCTCTGAGTTTGAGGCCATCTAAGTCTACAGAGTGGGTTCCAGGACAGCCAGGGCTTCACAGAGAAACCCTGTCTCAAAAACAAAACAAACAAACAAACAAAACCAAGAAAAAATAAAGAGAAAGAAGAAATTTCATGATTGTCTGGATGGCAAGTTCTGCACTATAGAAAAACATAATGTACTCCATATACATGTGATTATCATCCGACAATTAAAAGCTGAGGTTATAGATCCAGATTTGGGGAGATTTAGTGCCGTTATTAGAACAAATCATACGCTAATGGTGGAATTTTGTTTGGGGCAAGCTTTTAGGAAAAATATATATGGTTGGGCTGGGAATTGATAAAAGAGACATATGCATGCTAGGCAAGATTCTCCCACTTGGCCACACTCACAGCTCTAGAGTATACACACACACACACACACACACACACACACACACACACACACTTTTAAGCAGAGGATCTCTCCTCACCTTACACTCATCTTCATAAGGGATTACATTGTAGGAACGCTAGCAGATTTGGAGAGATAATAACAGTGGCTTCTAGAGTGGTTTTTGAATATAATCTTGTAAAGATAGACTTCATTTTTCATTTTTCTGAACAAAATAATAATGCAACTAAATTTAGTAGGGTATTTTTTAACTATGCAGCAATTATTTTTATAGAAAACAGACATACGGATGTTCCATAAAAATTGTGAATAGTGTTAAGCAGAGTGATGGATTTTAAAGGTCATTGGCTTTTTGAGGTCATTGGAAATATGGATGTAAGCTGGACTTTCGTTCATATATAGTTTTTATTTCACACATTCAGACTTGTTTTTATTCAATAAAAGATTACGTAACAACATATGAAATATTCTTCATAAATACAAGGCTGTTTAGCATGTGGACCCTGGAGGTGTTTGCCTGAGTTCAGATCCATGGCTGAATCTTGGTCATTATAAATGACCATCTTGGTCATTCTAAATGACTTCCTAGGATAAGAACAACTGGAGACCTGCCATAAATGGGCTGCCCATGCATGCTTAAGTATCATGGGGGCATAAACGATGATGATGATGAAGAAGAAGAGTTGATGGATAAGAAAGAGAGCTACTGACTTGTAGACATGGCATGGCCAGTGCCCCCATTAGTTCACAACAGCTGTGGTGACTTGGGCACAACCTGCAGAAGATGCAGCCAATCTAAATTCCAGCATGGATGGAGGGGCCACGTGAACCTTCCCCTTAGCAGAAGAGTGTGCAGTTGGAGTGCTGAGGGAAGGACTTATGACTATTGGTAGGTTGCTTATGTCTCTGTGGACACCACACACCCCTTCTCACTAATTGTATTTAGGGGTTATCAATAACAATAAAAGAGAGAGACTTGGGATATTGGGAGTGAAAAGAGGTGGAGTGACAGGGGTGGCTGGAGGGAGCTAATGGTGGATAGTAGAATTGAAACACATTGCACAAATGTATAAAACACTAAAAGAATAAAAAGGCTATTCTAAAGAAATTTGAAGCAATTTAATGACATTTGATATTTATGCATTAGAACATTTCTGAAGAGAAACAGGAGTAGTAGATCTACAAGAAGATGTCGGGGTGAGGCAGCAAGAGGAGTGGAGGGAAGGGAAGCTGTGGTCTGGATGTATTGTATGAGAGAAGAATAAAGAGAAAAAATACTTTCACATACATTAATTCCTTTAATCGTTACTAAAGCTCTTGTGAGAGAAACTAGGATAATTTGATTTCTATTTTTTTCCAAGAGAAATTAGATCCAGAATAGCTGATCCAGATTATTTTTGGTTTACATTCATGGGTTTACATTCAAAGAAGACGTCTCTTATTTTCTGATCTATCTACCAATGAGTGAGATTGATAGATGGTGCCCACAAGCCATAAAGTTGGATATCTAGGAATTGTGAAAATTCCATTGTGACAAAAAAACTGATTGCCAGTTTTTAATAATTTAGAACAGAGCTTTGAGACTCTTTTCTTCTTACCATTCCTCACTGGGTGAGTGACTTATCGTCTCTGTAGCAAAGGACTTGAGGAAAAACTTAATGGTGGAAAGGTTTATGTTAGCTTGAGGTTTCTGAAGTTTTGACTAAACAAAAACTCCTGACAGCACAGAAAGCATGGAGGAGTTCGTGGTGGAAAGGAGCACACTGTGGGGCTCCTCACATCTCAGTTGCAGACAGGAAGCAGAGAAATCAGGTCAGAACTGGAATTGCTCAAAATCTGCTGCTAAGTGTGTTCCTCTCTTGTCAATGAGGGCCCATATCCAAAGACTCCATAGCCTTCCAAAAACAATGCCACCAGCTAGGGACCAACTGTGTGCAGCTGTGGACAACCCTTCATACTGAAACCACAAAGGCAGTTGCTGTGAAATCCTGGAGGAACTAATTAATGCCAATCAAAATGCCTAGAAAATTGAAGTATCATTGGTGTTACTTGGAATGAGAAAGACCTGAGCAGGGATCAGAATTCTTAAAGCTGTTTTTATTAGAATATTTTCATCTTTAGTGGAGCTAGCAACAAGACAAAGATCCATCCAAAATCCATCTTTGTTTAATTAAAAAGAAAAATAAAAGTAGCCAAAATAAACAAAGAAAAAACTTTCTAAGGACCTGAGGGGTTTTCTCAATATGGATAAATATATGCATTCTTAGATGGGGATTGGCTTTGTAGATTCAGGAGAGCTGGGTTTAGGAGCACCGGCATCACATTACCTATCTTTCTGTAGGCCATTTTCACTGTCATTTTCTGGGGCCATTTGTCTATCTACAGATTTTACCATGTGAACATCTCAGGGGTGTGGGTAAAAGGAAAGAAGACAGGAAGTCAGTGCTCCCAGGTACCAGTGTTTATGACTCTCCAATTGTCAGGATAGAGTAGCAAGTAGCAGGGAGAGAGACAGTTGCATGGAAAACTAAGAGTCCATCAGTATGTCATAATGAAGATTGCCTCTCCTTTTTCTAATTAGGTTAAAAGGTTTCCCTCATATGCAATAAATGGGTTCTAAGGCTATTAATGCTCTGGGTGGTTTGGCAATAATGTTTAGAATCAAACTCTTTTAACTGATCCTTATTAGTAAGGGATACCCCTGGAAAGCAAATCTCCCTTAAGAATTGAGTGATCTCCAAAATATCCAGCTACTATAATAAATTGTAGTCTTTTGGCTTTTCATTAAAAATCATATTGAATAACATTTAAATATTTTATACAGATATCATCCTTTAGATTTTAAGTACCAACTTTATATATGTGTTATAAGTAACTAAATAATGTAAAACTGTAAAGGAAATAGGTAATTGGAGTCTGGCACACAGTAATGGCATTGAGATATTTAGAAAGGGATCAGGAAACATACAAAGTTAGACCATATTGCAATGATCTAGAATCTTCTAGAAGGGGTAAGTTATTCTTAAAATTTTCTTCAAGAAACTAGGAAATAT
>JAQHUG010000221.1:2163086-2183758 GCA_028555095.1 Dicrostonyx torquatus | reverse complement strand
ATTAATAATAATTATTCCAAAAGCAATAGAATTAACCTTATAAAGATAACTACTTGGATTCTTCCCTGCATTGTACATGACACACCAATAACTGGAGCTTGTATATTCTATATTGATGCAAATAAATCAGGAAAGGTTACAAATCAGAAGATTTAAGTAAGGTGGAACAAAGCCCTTATAAATCTGTCCAAAACGCAGAATATTAAATGATAGTCTCCTGATACGAAGGGATTTTAAGGAACCTCTTAATATAGTTACTGATTTACAATATGTGCAAGATTGTTTTGCATATTGAAACTGCTGAATTTATACCAGATGATACAAATTTTATGTCATTATTCATTCAGGCTCAAGATATAATCAGGAATAGGCTTTGTCTCATATACATAACACACATCTGATCCCATACAGGTCTTCCAGGTCCTGTAGCATAAGATAATGCAGAAATTGATCAATTATTGATTGAAAGTGTGCTGAAGGCCTCAGAATTTCATAAAAAGTTATGTAAATATCAAAGGTTTAAAGAAGAGTTTCCTATTACATGGAAACAAGCTAAGGAGATTATAAAGAGATGTCCTACTTGCTCTTTCTATAACTAATCATGACTGCCTGCAAGAAGTAACCCAAAGGGTACTCAAAGGAATGAAATCTGGCAGATGTATCTGTTCTATTTTGCATATTTTAGAAAATATTTTAGAAAATTAAAATATGTACACTACACCATTGACACTTATTCATGTTTTCAATGGGCAACTGCTTTGAGCTCAGAAAAGGCTGATTCAGTAATCCCACATTTATTAGAAGTTATGGCCATCATTGGTATACCTGTATAAATAGAGACAGATAATAGTCCAGCACATGTCTCTAAGAAAATAAAACAATATTTTGCTTATTATAATATAAAACATTTTACAGGCATACCAAACAATCCTACAGGTCAGGCAGTTATTTAGAAAAATCAAATTGAACTATAAAGGATATGCTAAACAATCAGAAAATGATAGAAAATACCCCCAGAAATAGGTTGCATAATGCTTTATTAACCTTGAATTTTCTTAACGCTAATGAGAAAGGAACAACAGCAGCAGAGAGACATTGGATAACATAGAAAAAAAAAACTTCTGAATTAAATCAGTCAAGGATGTGTTGAGCTCACAATTGAAACCAGGAAATGTGCTATGTTGGAAAAGGGGTTTTGCTTTTGTTTCCACAGGAGAAGAAAAAGCTATGGATATCATCAAAATTAATAAAGATTCAGTTTGAAAAAGAGAAACCTCTTGAGAAAGAGAAATGACAGCTCATTCACAGAGGTGACGACTATGCAGGTGGTAAGAAAACCTCATAAGGGTTGGGGCAGGGTTCTGTTCTTGTCTTTGCAGGAAAATACTCTAATTCAAAAAGTGGAGAGACTTTGAATATCTAGAAGCCTAAAGAAGAAAAGATAGCTATCCAAAAAGAGTCACCAAGCAAAATGAAATCTGACTTGTGATGTATCATCTGCATGGTAAAATTTGATTATTGAAACATATATCAATCTCTACTTAAAAATCAAAGCCAGCTTTGGAGTTGGACAATGGCTATCCTTCTCTAAATCCAAGCATGTTGTTAAACGAAAAGTTCAGAGTTTTCTGTCTCATGTCAGGAGCCATCTGATGTGAGACAAACAGAAGAATTTAGGGAAAATTTTATATTTCTCCATACCTATTTTTGTCTCTATTGTAACTTTCATTGAATATATGTCTAATAAATAACATTTAAGTTTTCCACAATGAACAATGAATTTTTCTGCAGTAATCTTTGAGGTTTCCAGGAAGAAGATGCAGCCCCACAACAATGACTTTGCCTGGTTGATATGATATGATAGTGCTACTTTAAAACTGGTTTGGGGTAGCAGCTGCTCAAGATGGTTCCAACTTGGTTAGCTGAAATGGTGTACCTTCTTACAACATTCTAGCCAGAACTCTAAATAAGAACCTCAGAAAAACCTTACTGAGTTTTCAGAGACTATTTGCAATTATATCAGACAGCAATCCTGAAATTTAATCATCATTTTACTTTTACGGGATCCCATAGAAAGAACATTGCCCCCATGACAGCAGGAAGTAATTTTAGAAGATGACATCTCCTTTCCCCACAAAGTTTGTTCTCAGGGCTAGGAACATTAATTAGGGGTTGATTATAACTGGATAGGGTTGAAGGTTGGGGTGGAAATAATATAGGCTCAAGGATCTCTTTGAAAAAAAAAGGAAAAAGAAAATTGGATGGGATAATAGGTATATTAGTGTGAGTTTAATCACACTAATTATTATAGTGAGTAATAGAGTAAATACTATTATTTATAGGCAATTTAAATTGGTATAGATTCTTATATATTGTTACAATTTCAAATTATATTGAATATGTTCCTATTTCTGCTTACAATATTTGTACACCTAGGCAAAGTTATTTTGTCATATTATGTGCATCCTTCTACTTCTCCATAAAACATTTTGTGTATTGATACAATTTTAGGATATATTTATCATATTGCACTATACATTTCTAACTCTGATCAAGATGCTTATACATTGTTTACATTTTGAAGTCATTGTCCTCATTTGCTGCACCATTGTTTAAAGATTGTTTAATGTTCTAATATGAAGTCTTATTCTTTAAGATATACAGGTATTAAGAATTATAGGTCAATAGTCCTTCATGTTTGTCATACTTATAGTTAGACTAATCAGGTTCTTAAGATACATAGAGATTGCATTATGCATAGATAGATAATCTTCAACCAATTCAAAGAACTATAGAATATGGCATTTAAATAAATTAGGGTTCTCTTGACGTGAGACACAATTGCTCCTAGAAGCACCAATCTATTCCTGAGAGAGAAGTTTGAGTACTGAAGACATTCCACTTAGAGTTTGTTTTCTTCTTGGCAAAACTGACCTTTATGCAAGGAACTGCCCATGCCTTGACCACTGACAAAATGCACCATGTCCAGACAGGACAAACAGGATACAAGATAAAAGATTGTCAGACTTTGCCAAGACATGGTAAGAGGGTTTTGAAATTTTTCCTGCCTCTGAATATGGCCTGTCAGTTACTCTAGGCCTTAGCCAAAGTTGATTGATCCAACGCTGCAAATGAGACTTTGGGTGATTGCCCAGGTAGCCAGTTTGTCTCTGTTATTTATTGCATATTTTGGAAGTTGCTTGATTGCACTTCTTGTTTACTCAAGTAATATTATTTCTCTTCTCAAGTCTTCGATGAGGTTGAAGACTAGATAGTTGTAGTTACTTTCCTCTCATGACTTGACCAGGCTATTTCTAATACAAGACTTAGATTCCTTAGGATACAATAATTATTGAAACATTAATATATGTTTCTTGCTTAATATATTTTATGCTGATTGTAGTTCTAATTTGTATACTTGATATTTGTTCTTACTGTATAGTTTTGTATTAGGCTTAGAACTCTTTTATTTAGACAAAAGCAGGATGTGCTGTGGGAAATCCTTCAGTCAATAGCCTTTATGATACCAGCCCACTAGTGCATGGTCTCTTATACTATAAAACTGCGACCATAAAGCTTGTGCATGTGCTCTCTCCTGGCTGGTGGATTCATTTCCTGTTCCCTGTCTGTGCAGAGGACGGTGATGTGTAAGTCTCCTCCTAAATAAATTACCCCTCAATATACTCAATTCTGAGCTAGTGTGGAATTACCTTTAGCGTCCATCTTCACAAAACCACTATAGAGGAGTCCAGCTTCAGAGAAACTGTGGTGACAGCTGCGTGAACAAACAGGGGCATGTGAGCAGGGAAGATGGAGCAATGAGAAATGAATATCAGCCAGGTTTTGATCAGGCCACCAGATATATGGGCTTGTGAATTACTTCAACTATAATGTAAAGGGCATCTTACTGATATGAACAACAGCGTGTTCTCAACCATTTTGTTCCCATTCCCAAACTGAATTTTAACCTATATGTCATTCAAGAGTTCCACTGATTAGCTGTCAATCAGTTATCAGCCTGTGGGTTGTGACCCCTTTGGGGTTGCAGCATTAGGAAGGCTGAGAACCACTGGATTATTATCATCACCACTGTCACTGCCTTGACCATCACCACCAATCACAGCTGTAATAGTCAACACTATCACAGTCTGTTATGCATTGGAGATTACCCTGATCTCAGGAAGACTCAAATTAGGCACCTAGCACAGACACTATAATTCCCAGTAAAAAGGAAGGAACAGAGATTGGGAACTGTTCATTGATTTCCCTTCCTCCTAAAGGTAAAACATGGCAGAATATGCATGTTTACTCAGAATCTGTTTTAAACTTGGTCTGTTTTGACTATTTCAAGTTGCTTACATTGGCCATGAAGATCAATCCTGGCTTTGGAATTGGGTTGAACCTGGAGCCGGTTGAGCCATAAACTGAACATATTATTATCTATGTGAGTTTTCTCTGATATTTTCTTTTTTCCTTTTTTTTCTCCAGTGAGTAACAAGTTCTCCTTTGAAAGTTTTTCTGTCAGGTGACATTCACTCTCAACTTTTCATCCTGATCGCTGTTTTGTTGTGGTCACTTTTTGTTTAGACAGAACATGTTACAAGTGATTCATAGGCATATGTAATACAAAATGAAATTGAATACAAAGCCAGGAAATGAGGAAATTGAATTAGAAGTCAAATTATTGAAGAAAAGAAAAACATCCAGCCAAGGATGAGGTTGGTTCACAGAATAAGTCAGGCACCCCGTAAAGTTTTCTACGTTTGTCAGTGGTTGATCACTCCTCAGCAGTTGAGAGAAAGAGCAAAACATGACCTGCAGCGTTTTAAAGACATAATTATAAGGTAACAGGTGGTTCAAGAGAAATACAAGTGTTGCTTGAATTGAGATAAGAAAGTCCTATTTTTCCATTGTGGCGTATAATGCTGACAAGAACAGTTTTCATAAGGCTCTCACTAAAGGTTAGGTTCCGTGCTGAACAAATCAACTGGATGACTTTTGTTAGTAACTTTTCCCCCGTTTATAGATAGAGAAACTAAAATAAGAGATGTTAAGCAAGTCACTGAAAGGAACAATTAGTGAGGCTGGATTCTAACAGCTCTGCTGACTCCAACCACATGGCTTCTGTGGAGCAGTTGCACCCGGATTCAATCCCCAAACATGCTTGAATATTCAACAGAAACTCTCATTACCCGATATAATACAATTCCCACAACTCCCCTGGCCCATCACTTTGTCTTGTTTTCTCCATTGCACCAGCAGAGATTTTTCATCTTATTTGATTGTCTGTTTCCCCATCGCCCTCAGGGAACAGAGCTTCAATGCTCTTGGTTACATGGTTTACTATTGTAAACTATTCAGAGGAAGTGTATTTGGCAAACTGTCATGTGCGAGGCATTTGGTATTATTTTTAATGAATCTTTCAAGGAGCATGGTTTGGGTCTCCATTCAAACCTTTGCAATTCTTTTTTTCTTTTTTCTCTCATTCGTTCTTCAGGATAGAATTTCTCTGTGTAGTGCTGGCTGTCCTAAACTCAATCTGATCTCAAACTCTGAGGGCCTCTGCCTCCCTCCCACTGCCTGGCTCAAACCTTTGCAATTCTGTTGCAGATACAACTAACGATTCTCCAGTCTCCATGACTTATTTTACACTTTTTTTTTTACCAGAAATCTATCGTCTTTTACTTGTCTGTTTTCATCATTTAGATAGCTACAGATTTTATTTCATAAAAGCTGTTCTTAAGATATAGATGATAACAACCCTTGTTACACATGAAAACTTCTTTATTCATTTGCCTGTAACGAATGCTTGCTGTCTTTGAAAACTTACATGCAAAGCCTTGTATAGGAGCTCATCCAAGTTTAGATTGTGATATTCACTGTCTAGTACTCAGAGCGTCTTTAAAAAGAGAAAGAGATCAAGTAAATGCTTTAAAATGCAAAGAAACACCCTAAACTTCGGAGTGAACACACCAATACCAGTTCATGTTTTCATGTAGGGGGAAAGAAAGCACTGAATAGTACATCTTCTCTAGGTTGGAAGTGGGGCAGTGAACAGTTAGAGAATTCTGTGGACTAGAGGTACCCAAATATACTCAGATCCCTAATCTATTCTGCATAATTGCTTGGTTATGTTTTATGCAAATGGTCCAGGAAACCCGCAGCCATACTATGCTGATATATAAGCCCAGAGTTCTGGAATTCTCATCAGTTGACTCTGGAATTCTTTTTCCAGAGCGGATTTTTGTAATCATGAACTCTGTCCATGAACATTTGACCTATCCCTCAGAGGGGAACTCTTACGTTCTTTCTCTATTTGAAATTCTTCTTTAGTGTCCCACTGCAGCCGTTCAAAAACTGACTTGTGAAAAGTAGGCTGGATTGAAAGTACGGACTTGGCCTGTCCTCTCCTTTTTCTGATTTTAAAGAGTCATATTATGGCAGTTGACTAAGGAAAGAAACAACATGGATAGAAATGCTGACCAAATTAGACTTTCCTTTTTCAAAAAACAAAAATGTGAAAAATATCTAAATTTTAATATTACTGCTAATCTCTTGTATGAAAAGAAAATCATAAATGACAAAAGACATAATTTTTTATTTCTGAAGTCATTCTGACCCAATGGGTAGATTCAATAGTGAAAAGAACCAAATGATTAGAAAGTAATTTATATAAATAATGCAAGAAAAGAATTTTTCTTCTTAGTTCATAGGTAAATAAACATTTTCCACATTCATTTTCTTTTTATATTATTTCATTTCTTTTTTCTCTTCTGGTTTTTTATTTCCTTTCCTTACTTCCTTTTCCTTCTTTGCCGCTTTTCTAGATATAGGATTGCCAAGTATGTGCCCATGCCCGCCCTCTTTTCTGAAGCACCAGACAATTGTCACGGCTTCGTGACAGCTTTGTGTAGGGGGCTGGATATGGTGTCTGGTTTATAAAGATAATTCTGTCACCAATCTTCCTTACCTTGACTTGATGGCTTTGCTCTGTCACTTGACCACTGACATCAACATCTTTCTTTACAAACTCTAATAACTAAATTAAAATCTGATTGTTCCCCTCTAGGAGAAAGTGAAGAGAGCCCATCTAAAAGCTTTCTTATTCAATTTCCACATCGGTCTGCTCCTCCTGGCTGGTGCTTCCTTTAGGACCAGTGCCTCTCTCTATTATTGTGCTCCAGACTCACTAAACTGCATCAGTTGTTATAATGCCTTAAATCCTTCTGTGCCTGCTGATCTTCCATCATCTAGGTTCTCATAGTCTCTAGAGCACCAACAACACTACTGGACAAAACATAACCAGAAGATCTGCCCTGATTATATTAAGCACTTTGGAGGGAAGCAATGCATAAAAAGGTCAAGAAGCCAGTCTTGCCTTTGTAATAGAGCTTGCCTCTTGATAACACCCCCCACTCTCCCACAGAAACTAGGAAGATGGTTGAAAAATGGCCGTCATAATTTTCTAAAATCTTCTCCTGAACCCCTGGCCCAAGGATGCTTCATATGCCCCAATGTCTAGGAGCTCCAGATCCTAGATTAATTTGCTACTAGTTTGAATCTCCGTTGCATTATCCAGTATTTCAACCTGTTTTGCATGTGAGAGTGTAGGTACGTTGTTACGTTGTTATTATTATTCATTGTGCCTTTACCACCTTGGACACTGTATGCTGTTTAAGTGTGTGGGTCTTCTCTTTCTCCTATAAGCTCCACACCTGTGTGAGGTGGATACATTTTATCTCCCATTTGAAAACAAACCAAGCAAAATAAGTCACAGAGAAAGTGCAGGACACAAAGCGTGGGACTGGACCCACCCACCTATCACCACATTAATGTTTCATACTTTCTGAACAGTATGCAAATATTTTTGCCCTATTTACTATGTTGGTATCCTTAAATACTTTCCTTACTGAAGTTTTGAGATCTACTGACTGGGGAAGATAGTGAAAGGTACAAAGATGGGCAAAACACAACAATACGTATGCACAAAAATGTCACAGTTAAAATCATTATCTTGTATACCAACTAAAATTAAAAAGCTATGAAATATGCAGTTTCATCAAAGGAAAAAGTTAGGTACCATAGTACAATATATTGAGAGCAAAAACCTCATAGGGAAAATACCCTTCTCTCAGATCAGCTCATCAGATATGCACAATAAGGACGTAACAGTTTATATAGAGAGAACACTATATTAATGATACATTTCATTTCTACTTTTCTTTTTGGGAGTTACCTGATTTAAGCCAGAGAATGTGTCGTGAATATGACAGTGCATTAAATGCTACTATGCGACTCTGATGTTTAACCTTCACTGCCAATTCGGCTGCATTTAAAATCACCATGGAAACCCACTTCCAAAAAGGGGTAACTGAAAATGAAAGACTCTCCGTGAAGGTGAGTGGCATCATCTCATGGGTCGGGGTTCTGGAGGGAATCCAAAGGAGAAAGAATGTGGAGCACAGGGCATTCCTCCCCCTGCCTCCTGCCAGTGTGTGTAATGGGAACGGTTGCTTCCCATTTTGTCCCCAGGACTCCCCTACCGCAATCAACTCTCCAGTGACACAAAGTTAAATATTTCCTTACTTGTTTTTGCCATGTGTTTTGTCAAAAGAAATGAGAAAGCAATGCAATAATGGACTTTTCCATCAGCTGTCAGAAACAATGACTTAGAAAGGCACCTATGATATTAAGCAAAATTCCCAAATTTTTTATATATCAGATGTCATATATGTATTAAAATAATTCATATGTATGAAAATATGCATATCCATCTCTATCCCTATCTGTGTGATAATTTTTAAATCTTTAGCAATCTTTTAATCCTTTTACTTTGTTTTCTAAATATTCCACACCTTCATGAATATAATATAATAATATAATATAATATAATAATAATATAATACAGACACACAGATACGCACACACTCACCTTTTGTAATTGGGGTGACATACTGTGAACTCAGTCTCTGTCCACAAGGGAACTGAGTAGAGTTAGAGAGCAAGGTTTCTCTTTCCTATGACGAACGACTACACCAACTCTCCCAAGACTTCAGCCATCCTAATATTGAGTGTGTATGATCCAAAGCAAGCAGATGCGACGGGGAGTCCAGTGTGCTAACATCATCGCCGAAGATTAGCATCGAACATTTTCAACAATTGTTCCAGATCCTCCTGGCCGCTTTAATCGTCAGAAATGGAGAAAAGCAACAGACGGAGACAGTGTGACTGTCAGGATGCCAAGCTCGAGAATGGAGCTTTCTCCTTCGAGACTGTTCTGGGGGGATATAGTAATATCTGTGGATATGTGAGCAGACGGCTTTACAAAATACAAAGATTTGGGATCAAAATGGAGATGGTTACACAAGAGCTTAAAATTTAATAGAAAGCATTTGCATTAGAGCAAGAGCAAGTGTTGAACCACATTTCTGAAGCGAATTTCTATTTCAAGACCTTTTCAAAGATAAAATCTGACACTGTTTTGCTTTTCATCATCTGTGGATCAGGCCCAGTAGCTGTGAATTCTGGAAATGGGCTCAGCAGTCCATCAAACACTTATTTCGCATTCATCTTTTCGATGTTACAGATATTCAAAAGAGGAGGGTTGATGGTCTTCACGTCTACTTGAAGTGGGGGAGAAGAGATATAAAAGAGAGACCACATGTGGAAGGAGCCATTGAATTGCCTCAGTAGAGAAAGCTCTTGCCGTGTGTGTCTGGGCTCCTGATCTTCATCCCTGGAAGCCATATGAAGGTGGAAGGAAAGAACCACAGCCATTAGGTTACCCTTTGCCCTCCAGAGGCCTGCTGTGGTATGCTTGCCCCTGACACGTGCACATATGTGCAGTAAAACAAGTTCAAAAAGCCTGTGGTGGTCAGTGGTTAAGTATTAAAATGATCTTATTTTCTTAATAAAATAATTTACTTACAACCTTTTGAATTGTTCACCATATGCTATCAGTTCGTTTTTCATCCACTAGCCAATGTTTAAGCCCTTACTATGGGCCGGTTACTTGAATAGACACTGGAGCTATGGAAGGAATGAGACATTTTGGAAAACATATTTTGGTTGCAGAATTAAGTGACATAGAAAGTACTAACTAGATGGTCAGAAGATACTATAAAATAAAAGTTATGCAGGGAAGTAGAGAAAGGTATCGTTGGAAGCTTTTATTTTATATAAAATAATTTGTGACATTCTCATAAAGGTATAATGAGATAGGCTCTAAGTTTTTATATTTTTCATACCTTTCTGTACCCGAAAATAATCCAAGATATCTGTTAGAAATTTACATAATAAAATAAATATGCAGAAAATTTATGATAAAGGTAAAAGATGTGATTTTAAAAGTCACCCTTAACCTCACTGTCCATAAGAACTGCATGCTGATATTTGTCATGCATGATTGTCCACTTCATCCTAGGCCAATATTTTCAGGAAATGCCTTCTAGGAGGGAGAATACCAATGATCGAGCTCTTGACCTAGAAGCAGGTTTGCAAAAGGGCAGAAAGAATCCCAGAGCAGTTTGTCCAGAGGGAGAGAGCAACACAAAGACCCAGGCATGAGTGTCACGGCATGTGATGCTTCCCGGCCGCCTCAAGCCACCAGAGTCTCCAAAGCGCTCATTCACAGATTCCTAGGACCCTTCCCCAAATCACAGACGTGGTCATCTGAGCTCAGGGAATCAAGGACCCCAGGTCATCTGAGACCAAGCATGGCAATGTGTTTGAACTTTATTTCACTGGTGATGGAAATCATTGGCAAGTGTGTGTGTTTGTATGTATGCATGTGTGTGTATGTTTGTGTTTATATGTATGTATGTATGTATGTATGTGTGTGTGTGTTTTTATGTATGTATGTGTGTGTGTTTGTGTTTGTATGTATGTGTGTGTGTTTGTGTTTATATGTATGTGTGTGTTTGTATGTATGTATGTGTGTGTGTTTGTGTTTATATGTATGTATGTGTGTGTTTGTGTTTGTATGTATGTGTGTGTTTGTATGTATGTATGTGTGTGTGTGTTTGTTTGTGTTTGTATGTATGTGTGTGCTTGTGTTTGTATGTATGTGTGTGTTTGTGTTTGTATGTATGTATGTGTGTGTTTGTGTTTGTATGTATGTGTGTGTGTTTGTATGTATGTATGTGTGTGTGTTTGTGTTTGTATGTATGTATGTATGTGTGTGTTTGTATGCATGTGTGTGTGTTTGTATGTATGTATGTGTGTGTGTGTATGAGGGTGGTGCATGTGTACATGTGAATGTGGCAGTCTCATGACTGAGGAGTGAATGTTCAGTGACTGTCATCAGGACGTCAAAGCAGTATAAGGGAAGAGGATGTATGTATGTATGTGTGTGTGTGTATGAGGGTGGTGCATGTGTACATGTGAATGTGGCAGTCTCATGACTGAGGAGTGAATGTTCAGTGACTGTCATCAGGACGTCAAAGCAGTATAAGGGAAGAGGAAAAAGGCTAAACTGGAGAACGACAATTACTTTATTATTGCTACACTTTTGCTGTAACAATTAGGTAATATTTACATCATTCTTTCTATTGAAAATAGATTTTTGTCTCATGAAAGACAAAATTTTATCCTGATTATGTTTTCCCCTTTCCTCTATTCCTGCCAGTTCTTCCCCACGCCCTCTCCAATCCTGATCCACCCCCTTTCTGTCTCATTAGAAAACAAACAGGCTTTTAATATTTTATTTTAATAAAATATAATAAGATAAAGCAAAACTAACAACATTGAAATAGAAGAAAACAAGGAGAAGGGAAAGAGCCCAAGAGAAGGCACACAAAACAGAGATCCACTCATTTCCACACTCAGGAATCCCATAAAAAACAAGTTTAGTAACTTGTAGCCATTATATATATACATATATGTGTGTGTATATGTACACACACACACACACACACACACACATATCCAAAAGACCTGTATGGCAAGAAGAGAGAAGAAAAAAATAAAAATACTAATAAAAATAAGATTTTTTTGAAAAAAATGCAACAGTCCTGATACCATATTATGAAACAAGGAGCCACCAAAGATGCAGCTGAGTTTGGTTTCTGCTGGTCATCTGCTGCTGGACATGAGCCCTCGCCTTAAATTTAGTCTGTTTCCCAAGTACGACTCCCTTGGAGAAAACCCAGTTTTCGTTTGCCAGTGCTTTTCAATTGGAGAAAGCTTCTGGGTTAGGGATGGAGGCACACGCTCACTGCTTTCAGTTCTAACATCCCATTTGTTGCAGGTACATGTAGGTTCTGTATTTGGATCAAACTTTTTCACAGTACCCTTAATTTAGGATTAGCCCTAATCTTTGTTTCCCCTACTCCCTGAGCCCTGTTGCTTCCAACCTTAAATTTATTTAGCATCACGAAATAAATAGGCTAAAGGAAGTTTCACAAATGTGGAATATTGGTGGTATATAATGTAACAGTCTTAACAGGTTAAACTAAAGCACAGCCCCTCCATTAGCAGACAGACCTGGCATTGGTCCACATTCTTAGCAGCCCTTACCTTATTCCTACATCACAGTGAATTCATTCTCTCTATGAAGAACTGTTGCCAAGTTTTCAGGGTGGCCTTTGTCATCAGTCTTGTGTAGAAATCGTCCCTGGGACTAGAGTTCTAAGTCTGTCTGTTTTCAACATTTCTTCCAGGGCACTCCGTTTGTTCATAAAAAAAATAATCCTGCATTTAAGGCTTAGGGAACATTGACAAAGATTGTCAGAGCCAGAGGATTGGGGAAATTGTTGTAAAATTGTGTCTTCTAGGAGTGTCAGAAGCTACACCCATAAAGTCTCACCAACGTGACTACTGATACATGAGCTGAACAAGGGCAATAATAATTGACATACTAACATGTCAATGTGGACAGGAGAAAGTCCATGAGGCATCAACCCTACACAAAGAACTACAGGGAATGAAGGAATTATGAGGGGGATAGAAATAGTCTTCCCTGAGAAGAGACAGCAACTGGTTATCAAGCACCAAATGGTCAGCCCTAAAGACACATGCATACATACAAGGAACATTATATAGACTACATTTATGTGTTTAGGAACACACACACACACACACACACACACAGACAATCAATTTCATTAATGAAAATGTGACCATGAATTTGAAAGAGAGCAAGGAGGGGTATATGGAAAGATTTAAGGACGGACAAAAATGGAAGGGGAATGGTGTAACTACATTATAATATCAAAAATAAAATAAACAATGAAAAATAGAAATCTGTATTATCTGTCCTACCACACATTGAATTATTTGTGGTGTATATTCCACCTTTGCTGTTCTAATAGTGTCCACATTTTATCATAAGCAGCACTCCCTCCCATGTGGTTTCCAGGCTTTTAGGGAAAGCCCTGGGAGTAGAGCCTATCTGTGGGTTGAGGTGATGTGATGAGTTCATTGTCATCATCTGGTGTCAAATTTTTTCAAGATCAGAAGAAGCCCAAGGTATTATTGAAAGCTGTGAGACGTTTCACTTGCCTAAGTATGAGTCTGTAGGGATACAGCTTAAGCTATTTAAAAGAAAGAAGATAATCATCCTGGGCATAGGCTACTCCAGGGAAGGCTGGGCTGGGCATTCATCCCATCCCTTCAGCCCTGGATTCAACCATACCTAAAATGTGATGTCCTACAAAAGTATTTGTACTTGAACCATTAAATAATATTAGTTTGTGTTGGATTTTTGGTCAATTGAAAGAAAACATTTATAAGTAAAACATATTCCTTGACATAGAGGCATTTTAGCCAGTACGGACATCAAACCTATCTTCTGGAATGTTCGCTGCACAGGCTCACTGCACAGGTATAAAATTGTGATTAAGTCAATTTGTCCATTGAACAAGATAGAATTATTTTCCATGTCAAGCAACATGGTAAAGATTACAAAATTTATTTCCCGTAGTAAAGCCATAATGATAGTTTCAAAGCCTGTAAATCACACCTACAGATTTCTGTACAAGATAAGCCTTGCAAGTGGATCTGAAGAAGAGTGAGCAGAGGGCTCAAATCACAGGGTCCAGATGTGTGAAAGCCAGTTATCCAAACTTCTCAGAAATTCTGTAACTTAAATTTCTTAAAAGAGTATTTGTAACAATGGTCATACATAAAGACACACACAAAAAAGAAAGCCATAATTTCCTTGATGCATTTAAAAGCAAATTTTTTTTCAATAAAATACTTGCAAACCAAATTCAGGAGCACATCAAAAGGCCATTCACCATGATCAAGCTAAGTGCATTCCAGAGATGTGGGATGGTTCAATATATGTTAATCAGTAATTGTTATAAATTATGTAATTGGACTCAAGGACAGAAATCACTTAGTAGTCTCAACAGAAACAAAAGGCCTTTGACGCAATGCAACATCCTTTCATTTTAAAAGACCTAAAGAAACTTGGAAAATAAGAAACATATCTCAGCATAACAAAGGCTTCAAATGACATGCCTCTAACCAAAAATAAAACAATCAAACCTTTTAACTTTTCAAAGTGCTGAGAATAAGTGACTGATAGTGTTTAGTCACAGGTAGCAATCTGTCACCCTCCACCAAGACTCCAGGGACACGATGAGGAATTTCATCTTCTGGATATGTCATGGATGTCGCACAGTGAACCCACAGCAGCTGGAGTTATTTACACACAGCACCTACACTATGCAGCAGGCTAGTTAAAAAGTCAAACACAGTGATGGCGGGTGACAGCACTGGGGACCTCACTTCAAGAACTGATGGCTTCTAGGGGGAAGGAGAGTCACTTGACTTCGGGAAATGGCCACTGGTAGGTAGCCCATGCCCTAGCGGATGCCTTCACAGCCATGTGTACATGAGCACCCCTAATTGGACTCAGTGGGCTAAATATTGATAATAGAAAAACCAGACAAGAATTGTCAGGAGAATGTTTGGAGGCAGGTATCCAGAGGGAAATTGGGAAGTATGGGGTGAGCAAAGTCAAGATATACTGTGTGTGTGTGTGTGTGTGTGTGTGTGTGTGTGTGTGTGTGCATATGTGCGTGTGTGTATGTGTGAAATTTCCAAAGAGCTATCAAAATTTATCTTAAAATACAGTAGAAAGTCCAGCTGAATGCTGGTCTTGGTAAGTGGTATCTACGAAAGAAACCACAGCATTCTAGAAATTTCATAGAGACCATTTTGGCTTCCAGAGATTTACTACTGTCTTGTGTTTTGGAAATTCTCCCCACATACCTTTCTTCCTTTTTTTCTTACCTCCTCTTCCTCCATTGTTTCCATACCTTCTTTTTCTTTCCCTACATCATGCCTACTCTGTGAAATAGGCTGCAATCTCCCTACCCATGACTCTTTACACTGGTCCTATAATAGCCCACCTCCACGTATTTCAAAAAGGGACTTGCTCCCAATTTTCCCAGGCTTTTGGCCAGGTCAAATTATCTTCCATTCAATAACATATGCCTACCTGGAAAAGCCTAGACCTAACTCCATCCCACTACCTGTACTCATGCTTCTAGGGTCCCTTCTTCCTGATATGCAGCCCAGTGGACTGACAAGTATCCTGGGGACCCAGTGATAATTTCTAGTGCACATTTGGTGAAAGACTATGTCTTACATCAGCAGTGGCTTGGGGCCATTCATCTTCCCTCTATATTGTATTTGCGCAAAAACCAGCATCTTCTCTGAGTTTCTGGAACATAATTAGTGTTTTTAGGATAACCGCATCCACTGTGTTGTCTTTTCCACAGAACAAACAAACTATAGATTTTCTCAATTACAGAAGATAAAATAGGAAAAAATTCATTTGTGGACAAATATCTTAAGAAATTCTTTGTGTTACTAATTAGAAATCAGGAGGGGTGCTCATGCTTAAATTTCTCAGTCTAAGCCTCATTGCCTCATTATCAATACCATCAGAAATAAGAGCACACAGTAAATCCTGGTGGTGATGGCTCATGCCAGGTGAATCTCTGTGAGTCCAAGGCTAGCCTGGTCTACAAAGATAGTACCAGGACAGCTAGAGCTATTACATAGGGAAATTCTGTCTCAAAAAAAAAGACAAACACTCAATAAATATTGGAGGATAAGAATTCTTTTCATCTGATTGGGAACTCTTAGAAGTTATATATAAATTTTAGAGGTTTAGTATACAGTTTTTAGCATTTCAATAAAAGTATTTCAATTATTTACTCAATTAAAGGGACTGCTACTTATTAGTACTGCTCAATTACACTTACTAAACCCCACAATAATTCATCAGTGCTACTGAAATACTCCCTAAGCAAGAAAGTCCAAATCAGTATATGCATACAGTATATCTATGTCAATTTAGATATGTTTTAAACATACACACATAGATGTAAATCTTATACACACAACACAAAGCTATCTCACCAAGATCATTCAACTGCTGAATATTTTTGCATTATTCATGCTCTATTCATGAAATATTTTTCTGTAAAAATTGTCCCCCAAACTTGCTAATTTTTATGTGTATGTCACGATCTGTTTTTGAAGAAGCTGAATATTATTGATTTATATGAAAAATAACCCAACTCTGCAGTTTCCTTGGAAATTACCATGTGCATAAGTAGTATAAGAGTATAACCATTTACACAAATGGTTCTGGCAAGCAATGTTGCTAGGACTCAATCTGTATCATCACGACTCAAAAGACAAAGCCTGGCTTCTTAAATCCCTAAAGAGAACTGACCTGGCAAAATTCATAATTTGTGCTTTTTGTTGTCTATAATATAAAATTAGCTAGATAGTGCATGACATTAAAAACAGATCAAGCTTCTTGAACTGCACTTCATAGTACTTAAGTATTGATAAATATGGGGATATGGTAATTAAGAGCATCAGATGGGCATTTCCAGATACAGACACACATTCACGTCGCTCATCCTCAGCAGACAAGGGACATGATTCTCACCCTCTGCACATCTGTTAGTCATGAAAAGGTCAAGTCTTACAGGAGACCCAGCAACCTGCATGAAAACTTCTTCTTATGTTCTCATTTTGTGATTTCTGTTATTTGTCATTTTTATTACTGGCGTCTTTCTCCCAGATATTTCTCCAGCAAGATCAAAGCCTATCTCATTTGTCTCCTTTTCTAGATATTATAAATGACAGTTGGGTCAGACAAAAATTCAATACACATTGAAAACACCAATGAATGGATCTTTGATTACTAACACTGAAAACGTTTTCTACATATATATTATGTAAAAGTAAAGAAAAGAAATAAGAGCATGTTAAATTTAATCATGTTATGAATGGGAGTTATCACAGTGTAGACAGTTTCATAGGCTTATGCTGGCTCCCAGAGTCAAATTACATGAAATTTAACAGAAATTTAATAATGTTTAGTTGAAGATTTGAAGGAGTTTCGCTTCTGTCATAGTTTTAAAATTAGGATTTAAATTAATTCCAAATACAATGTGGTATTTCAATTAATGTCAGTTGCATATAGCCATCAACTAGTTTGAAGGATTTTTTTTTTTTTTGGCTATGTAGCCCAGGTTGACTTTGAACTCATTGCAATCCTCCTGCTTCAACTTCTAAGTGTTACACTTTTGACATAGATAACACCAATATGAGAGAGTATGCAGTATAAAAAGATTTAACCTCAGAATAAATTTTCATACAATACTTTCACAAATTGAAAAACTCTGGCTGGGTTGTCTATAGTCTATTAGGATCATTGTATCATGTAAATGTTGATGTTCGTCCAGTGACATTAGGAATATTATTATAGATTACTGCCTTCCAACCATTATTATTTAATTTACCAACAGTACCCATTAATCTCCCTACAGGCACTCTCTCTTTCAATTGTTTGTTCTTTTGTTACAACTTGAGTGGAGGGACAAGAGAATCTTGCTGAGTGCTATTTATTTACATGAGCTGATAATAGGCCTATCTTTTAAGATTATCTTACACAGAGGGCAGGAGGCTCTGTAGAGGGTATGGTCTACTATAACTGTAGCTTCCTAAAATGATCTTTAGTTCTCAGTTAATATGTGTTATGCACTATACATTAGGTTTGGGGCATAGGATGGAGAGAAATTTTCTAATTTCTTGGGGGGGGGAAGGAAATAATATGCTGCAAAGGAGAAATGCAGGAAAATGGGAAATGCTCCGGTAAATAGTGATTGAGACCCATGCTAAATATTCACAATGAGTCTTCTCTTTTACTGTCAATCACAGAAAGGAACATCAGTTCTAGTGTTCACAACAGTCATTATCAGCATCATTATCAGCATCAATGCGACAATGGCTGACTTGGTACTTACCATCACAATTACATTTGCTGCCGGAATTGGGAGATTTTCTATTTCAAGATCTTGACCAGACACAGCCAACAGGTTGAGAGATGGGTCGTATGCAGGTCTAGGAAATGCTGAGTTGACAATTTGGTGATGTTTGCTTATTTGAACTTCAGAAGGGGAATGATAGCTATGTTTATACGCCTCCTGAGCTATATCCAGGCTCTTCTCAATATCTTGTGAATGACGATAAAGGAACACCGGCTTCCAACTCTTCTTTTGACGAATAGCCAAGAAGTGATCATTATTTCCTGAAGAACATCCTACAAGATATGAGTCAGAAAGAAAATAAAAGATCCTATCCAGAAAAACATGTAGACTAGCTATGTTTTTTTGGGTATGCGTGTATATGTACGTGTGTGTGAGCGCACATGTGTGTGTGTGTGTGTGTGTGTATTCATATAAGTGCATGTATCTGTGGATGCCAGAGGTTAGCATAGAGTACATTCCTCTATAGCTCCCCACCACATCTTTTGAGACAGGATCTCTCATTGAACCTAAACTCATCCATTCAGTGAAACTGGTAGACAAGCAAACATAAGGGGTCTTCCTGCCTCTGTCCCCCTAGAGCTACGATTATAGGCATGCCGGCTACTCCTTACTCTGTAGGGTATGTGGGGATCTAAATTCATCTCCTTATTCTTGAGCAGCAAATATTTTTACTAACCGAGGCAACTTTACAGTATCCCTTCCTCCTTTCATGTACTCCTACAACATTGTGTAGATTTATATATCTGGATGACCTGTCTGCTTCTCAAATGCTAAACATTTACATTTTTAAGTTTTCTCTTATTTTTCTGATAATCATATAGACATAATTATGTTATATATTATTTTTATATAAACTACTAATGAACAATTTTTTAATCCCATGTTTATAGTTTTCTTTTTAGCAGATTAGGTTTAGGCAACCAAAGGCGGATATCTGATTATGCTCATGGCAGGAATTTTTAATTGTCTGATAGCACCCTTATTCATTATATTGCAAAATTATATATATTTCTCAGCCTTTGTCATCATTAAGTACTACTTGAAAATGTATTTCCATTTGTAGGTGATTAAATATTAATGTGAAGAGAAATATATACAACCTTGCTTTCAGCCTTGGTAAAGACCTAGATATATTGTTGATAAAGTGGGAACATGATCTAGAAACCATGTGTTAAAGAACAATGGCAAAGAAGAATTCTGCTCTCTGGTAAAAGGAGAACGAAATGGCTACCTCTTAATTTCTACTCAGACTCCATGTAGTAGAGAAACAATTTTCTATGTTATTATAGCTGTTGTTATTTTTGTTTTAGTTATAGCAATTGAGCCTACATGCTAGCAAGTATATTAATTATTTCTCCTGTTAGAAAATATTCTGATAATTTAATAACCACTGATCTTGTTGGTCAATGACCATAGTAATTTGTAGATATCATACCTAATTTCAAAAGTATAAGCTGGTTAATCAACACACAGCCTAAGCATGCTTTGGGAAAACTAGTGATGACCAGGGCCAGACCGTGGGAGGATGTCCAAGTACAGTTTATTCTGAGCTACATAGTGAGATGTAGTTGGTCTCAAAAGGGGAGCAAAGCAAAACAATAACTCACAAAGTGAGGGCATTGCCTCGAGTCTTGTTTTGCTTTATAATGCTGTTATAAGCACAATGACAAAATATATTCTTTTTCTGTTTGCTCTCATTAGAAAGCAAATAGGTGTCTAGAAAAAAAATGATAAGAAAAATATGTTATTCCCTTCTCCATTACCTACCCTTCCTCCATATCCAACCTCCCACTCCCCCAAGCTCTCCCCAGTCCTTCCCTTCTCCCTTCCCCTCTCCCTTTTGCCCACCTCCACCCCTACCTCCACCCCCATCCCCACTCCCATGCTTCCAATTTTTGCCCGGCAATCTTGTTTGCTTCCGATTTCCAGGAGGATCTATATATGTTTTTCTATGGGTTCACCTTGCTAATTGGCTTCTCTAGGCTTGTGAGCTATAATCTTAATGTCCTTTGTTTATGGCTAGGGTCCACTAATGAGTGAGTACATACCATACTCATCTCTTTGGGTTTGGGATATTTCACTAAGGATAGTGTTTTCTATTTTCATCCATTTGCCTGCAAAATTCAAGATGTCATTGCTTTTTACCGCTGAGTAGTATTTTAATGCGTATATATTCCATACTTTCTTGATCCATTCTTCCACTGAGGGGCACCTAGGTTGTTTCCAGGTTCTGGCTATTATAAATAATGCTGCTATGAACATAGTTGCACAAATGCTTTTGTAGTATGGTTGGGCACCTCTTTGGTATATTCCCAAGAGTGGTATTGCCACATCAGACAAAGGCCTGATCTCCAAAATATACAAAGA
>JAQHUG010000221.1:2145794-2162821 GCA_028555095.1 Dicrostonyx torquatus | reverse complement strand
TGGTGGGAATGCAAACTTGTGCAACCACTTTGGAAATCAGTGTGGTGGTCCAAGTGTGTTACAACTAGATCATATGAAAGAGCAAACATCAAATTATCTCAAAAAACTTAAAAGGGCATGACAGGTTGGAAGTCTGAGTGGACGGTATCTCATAAGCTGTACCTTTTTCATACTATAAAGAACTGGAAGACTTGGGACAATACATAAAACAGTCTGAGGGACAGGAAAAGTGAATAGGAGCAAGCGAGAAAGAGGAACAGAATGTCCAGTACATTAGAAAGTGGATCCTCTGCGTACATCTCACGCCTGGTTTTATTCATCTCCAGCTAGGACACAGAAAAAGGAGACATTAGCTCTAAGTCTTAGCTGTACATAAAACATCTCACAAGTCTAGGACAGCACTGCAGTGCCTCCCATGTTCCTCCTCTCTCCCCTTTGCTCTGTCTTGTACAATACATTACCCTCTGCATTATTCCATGGTGAGGGGTGAGAGGGACAGAGAGGGCTTACTGGATGGAATTCACTCCTGAGATAACGGCATTCATGCATTCATTGTGGTAGAGCTGTCATGACATAATCAGCTCCTAAAGGTCTCACCTCTCAATGCTGTTACAATGGATTTAAGTTTCTAACAAAGGAACTTTGGGAACACACTGGACCATAGGAAGAGTTAGCATCCAAAATCAATAAGAAACTTGGACAAGTTGAAGGCAAGAAAACAGTCCCCTCGTCCCCAAGAAAAAGCCATGAACCTCAACAGCTATTTCTCTACAAAAGACATACAGATGAGTAGCAGGAGTTTTAGCATCAGCAATCTTCAGGAAAAAACAAATTGAAATGATGTATCATTCTATCCCTGCTCAGGATTGCTTTTATCTGTGTGGAGAGAATGGAGAAAAGGAAGCCACCAACCATTATAGATAGAAATGTCCAGCTAAGCAGTGACATGGTTTCCTTTCAGCATTGAAACAAGAACTTTCTTATGACCCATCAATGTCACTTTGGAGAAGATAACTGAACAATTGAAATGAGCATATTGAAGAGATATTGGCCTTGTTATAACCATTGTAGGGCTAAGCTCTACATCCAAAATATAGAATTAGCCCAAGTGTCTACAAATAAGGAAGCAGATAAAGGAAAAAGTACAGCATTTATACAATATAACACTGTCCTGCATAGGGAAGAAAACCTGGGTCTGGAGAGATGGCTTAGAGGTTAAGAACACTGACTTCTCTTCCAGATGTCCTGAGTTCAATTCCCAGCAGACACACAGTGTCTCATAACTATGTGTAATGAGATCTGGTGCCCTCTTCTGGCGTGCAGACATAAATGCAGGCAGAACATCGTATATATAATAAATAAATAAATCTTTTAAAAAGAAGGAAATCTGGAAATCTGGCTGGGCGGTGGAGGCGTATGCCTTTAATCCCAGCACTTGGGAGGCAAAGATAGATTGATCTCTGTGAGTTTGAGGCCAGCTCAGTCTACAAGAGCTAGTTCTAGGACAGGCTGCAAAGCTACAGAGAAACCTTGTCTTGGAAAAAACAACAACTACAACAAAAAGAAGGAAATCTGATTATTTGTAGCAACATGGTGGAGGCTGGAGGACATTATGATGTAGTAGGATGATCAGGGCATGTGTGCTGCATGATCTCATTTCTGGAATATAAATAGCTCAGCTCATAGAAGTAGAAAGCAGAGTTATGGTTGCCAGAAGCCAGGGTTAGGCTACACCTATACACCATACACTTTTACCTAAACTTCACATTTTGTACAAAATTTAACTCATAAATCTCACAAGCCTAAAGATATGTGATCGCCCAACTTTTAGAAGAAAACAAAAAAAGAACTGTATATAAGTTTAGACTAAGAGTTTGGGAAGATAATACTAAATTCACATACAATAAAAGAAAACTCTGTACGGAGTTGGTGAGACATCTCCCTGGGTACAGGTGCCTGCTGCCAAGCTTTTGACCTGAGTTTAATTCCGGGAACCCATGTGGAGGAAGGAGAGCACCGAGTCCCACAAGGTGTTCTTTCACCTACACGTATACACCCTCACACACACAGAGAAAGATGGGGGAGACTAAAAATTAAATAATATAATAGTATGATAAATATTAATGTAATGCAGTGATGAGGCTGCAGAGAGGGCCCAGCAGTTGAGAGTATGCCTCTTTTTGCAGAGAAATTCAGTTGTTCAGTTGATAACACTCATTTAGGGCAACTTACAACTACCTGTAATTTTACCTCCCAGGGAAATCTGTTGCCTTTGAGTTTCAGAGAAACCTGCATCCACATACAAAATTACCCACATAGACATGCACATAATTTAAAATAAAATACAAATTAAAATTGACAAGTTTGACATTAAATTTTTTGTTATGAGACACTGCTAGAAAGCTGGAAAAACTATCTACAGATTGGGAGGAAGTGATTTTGAGCCGCACAGCTGACAGTGAACTAGCCATCTCAAAATTCTTCAGTTGGTAGAAAAACTAATGTCAAAATGGGATAAAGACCTGACATACATGGAAGAGACGCCAAGTGGCTAATAAGTGAATTAATGAAAGCATGCTCAAACTCAGTAGTCATTAATGAAAGCACGCTCAAACTCAGTAGTCATGAATGAAAGCACGCTCAAACTCAGTAGTCATTAATGAAAGCACGCTCAAACTCAGTAGTCATGAATGAAAGCATGCTCAAACTCAGTAGTCATTAATGAATGCATATTTAAAGCTATGATGTGAACTGAATTTTAGAAATTCTAAAGTGAAAATTGCTAGTAACACTCAGTACTGGAAAGAATCGAGAATAAAAGGAAGCTTCAGACCTTACCGGTGGGAATGAAAATAGGCAGAGGCACTCTGAGAAGGATTTTGGTGGATTTTATAAAATTCAATGTGTACTTACACATGAAACCGCAAGTTTTTGTCTCTGCACACTCACCCTAAAGAAATCCTGGACACAATCTTATAGTCACATGAAATATTTTTAAATTTTTGTCCAAACTCTATTTATGATTACTCTTGATGGAAATAACTCCATTAGCCTCCAAGCGGTTAATAAATAAACCATGGTGATCTGTACGAAGAAGTCTCACTCATTCATAAAAATGAATGAATCATTGATCCACATGACTTGAATAAATATGAAAGACTTTACACTGAAAGACAGTGTCAAAACATCATTGTGCCTTCTATTTAACTGACATTCTCAAGAGAAAAGACTCTGTAGTGGGGAAGAATAAATCAATGGTTATTAGCATGTGGGATCTGGGTAAGGGAAGAAAGAATGAGAAGCTGAGTTCCACGGGAAGATAGGAGGAGATATGACCCAATGTACAGGCGTGGACTAATCTACTGGGAGGTAGGAGGAGATATGACCTAATGTTTCCTATGTTGATGGCTCAGAATGAGTCTTTGCCCTGCAAATTTTATGAGGCTGACTTACAACAGGAGAAAAGTATGAAGCAACATTCTTGAAACACCCTTCCCTAAAAGGAACAATCAAAATAGGTCATTGGGCGATCCGACAATTGTGTTTTAAGCATTGCTAGCCCTTTCTTCTCTAAAGAGGACAGATAAATAGTTACCAGGAGCTTTTCTTGCAAATTGCTACATAAAAACATGTATCCATAAGCAAACTATAAATGGATTTAAATAAAAATTGGAATTCATTTAGACAGATTTTGCTTACTCTTGATTTTTCTCTGAAGATGCTTTTCCACACACATTAAAAAATGACTTCTTGGCACTTCTGGAAGCAACCAGTTAAAGAAGTTAAAGCCTTGAATACAAAAAGGAAAATACTAGAAAAAAAATTTTCAGTCGTTTTGTAATTATATTGGGAATGATTGCTCCAAGCATTGCTGCAATGTCAATCTTCTGTCAAAAATAGGCATATTTAACAGCACTGAAACATACATGTTATAGCTTCCCAAGACATGATGATCAAGGTCTGCTATAAAGACATCTCAAAGCCCAAGCCATGCTCACTCCACTCTACCACAATGAGAGATTATGCAGACACATTGAAAGAGTCCATAATGACTGTGCACGCTTGTCAAACTAGTTTTGTTGAATACTGTTTGCAAATATTTTATGCTCTAACAATGTATCTATGCACATGTATATAATTCCATGTGTATACACATTTATTCTGTATCCTGACACCAGACAATCAATTTGGCGACAAGGTTCGCCCTTAAAGACCAACTCTATTGTTACAAAAGCAAAAGTAAAACCAGGATTTCTGGAAGATGATAAAAATTGCTTTTAGCCGGGCGGTGGTGGCGCACGCCTTTAATCCCAGCACTCGGGAGGCAGAGGCAGGCGGATCTTTGTGAGTTCGAGACCAGCCTGGTCTACAAGAGCTAGTTCCAGCGCAGGCTCCAAAGCCACAGAGAAACCCTGTCTCGAAAAACCAAAAAAAATTGCTTTTATTAAAGTTGCAAATTCACACAGGACCAAAAAGGTTTAAAATAGAAAGAAACGCTCATTGAGGACTAGTTTCCCAGCACTCTAATGTATGGGCACTTACTCCTACAATGTGTGAAAACACAGTCTCAGGGGGCAATGGGATGCTAAGCTTTCCATGGGTCTAACTAGTGATGTATCCAATTCATCTACATTAGCATCTAAAGCAACATCAGAGCAATGTCTATTTGGGTAGAACTGGATCTATTCTCTGTTTTGATAAGGACCAGAGTTCTACAATAAGGGATGACTTCAGTTAAAGCAACTGGAAATTCTTCCGAAGCATCCTTTGATACAATCACTCCCATATCTTCTAAGCATTCAATTAGGGAAAAAATTTCCTATCTCTGCTTCCATACCAGTATAAAGACACTGAGCGACCCCTGATTCTTCCTAATGTTCTCATCCATTGAGAGTTGAGGAGTGCAGTGAAAAACTCTGACATCCATTGCAGGAAAATCAGTGTGTGCTGTGTTGGTGGCAAAATCATAACAGAAGGTTCCTCTCATGATTCTTGAGTATTGCTCAGCTTTGGTAGAGTTCTTTTTCTCTGAATACATGTCTGTTACAGAGTGGAACACAATACAATAGCAGAACCATTTGAGGCGATGACAACTGGAATAAGTCATGAAGACTGAGAAACCTTAGACGTTGCTGGAAGAGGAACAATTTATATCAGCTCAGACAGTCGGCTGTCTCCCAGTTGCTGAAAACTGAGTCCGTTGCTTGAAGGGGAGGTTGGCAGAAATGTGTGTTAAATTCTAAAAAAGTGTTACACGAAGACCAAGGCCCTCTTGGAAGAAGCCAGAATACAGAGAACTTTCCATACGCCTAGTATTCTGAGAAATGGGAACCTTTTCCTGCTTCTGAAAGAAAATCTTGAAGAAGCTACAGGAATTAAGTTCCGGGGTATACACTGAGTGATGAACTAGTAAATCTAAATTGTATATATGCTCATTGTTACAGAAGTAATTAAATGCAACTATTTATAAACAGTTATAGTGATTAAGAACTGTCCTGTTGACTTTTAAAAATATTTTCTTTAGAAAAGAGTACAAAGTAACTCATTGCTTCTATAGCAGAATCCTCTAGTTGCCTAGGATGCTGGGCTCCAATTTTACAGCATAGTATCTGTTTTAAGAATAGTGTTCATAGCAGGTGAGGAGTTATTCTTAACCAGGGATGGAGTAATGGTTTAGTGGGTAGCAACACTTGTTACCAAGCCTAAGACCTGAGTTCCATCCATCAGACCTACATGCTAAGAGGAACCCAAGTCTCACAAGTTGTTCTCTGATGTCTATATCCACAATGCGCGCGCGCGCGCACACACACACACACACACACATACACACACACACACACACCAAACAATAATTAAAAAAACCAGAAAACATAGAAATTAAATCTTGTCTTAATAAAAATACAGATATAAACACTAAGAGGTGGGGGTGTCCTTAATTGGACTCTCAGAGATCTCTGCCCGCTCTTTTTTGCACCCACCTGGAAACTGGGGGGGATGTTTGGTAAAACACCAGGCTAACACTTCTAGTCCACCATATCCTATGTCCTTGGTCACCTGAAATGAATGCCAATAAACTAAGGCAGTGCTCTTTGATGATTTTTGAAATCAATCAATAAATAAACAAATAAAAATCTTTCAAACCATTTTATGGCCCACCCCACAGTACAGCTTTATCAGATAAACGTTACCCAATGATGGAAGCTGACCACTTACACACATGGGATCATGCTCTGTTCTGTCCCCATCAAGAACTGAATCATTAACATGGGTCTTGTTTTTTCTGTATATATTGATGTTGGGCCAGTGAATCATTCTGGGTTGTTCTTCCTGTTTAGTAAACACTCCTTTCCAAGGAACGTCCAGTGCTTTAAAATCGCCACAAACCATTTTCTCTTACTTAAGTCAGAATATGGACATTGCTGTAGAGTTGAACTGAGAAAAAACATAATTCACATCTGACTGAACCGGACGTTTTCCTCAGTGCAACCAGACATATTGATCTAGGGTTGTTTGGTGTAAACGCTCTGCTGCTGGCCCGTGCAGCTGTGTTTTAAATAAGTATCACGATCTTCGTATATCAAAGTGAAATGAGATTTGATTGTGAAGAAAGTCTAAACAGTCATTATGAGCAAAACTTATTTAGATGAAAAGTGCTAATGTTCATAATATGACTTAGCTAATTGTCTTTCTGTGGCAAATAACATTACTGTAATAGGCACTTCCAGTAACATTGTATGGGACATAAGCATTTGAAACTTTTATTTTAAAATAGCTTATTATAATTTTTTCTTTTGCAAAACTATGGGGGAATGTCAGTGATGTTGTAAGTGTGCTACCATTAGTATGCACTTGGATCTTTCAAAATCTCCTTTTGAGTTTAACTTCACCAAATAGATTTCAGTGGATGCAAAAATAAACTTAGCCGAAATTATATCTTCATGTTACAATGAAAAGTAACGGTGATACAAATGGAAATTTGATGTATATCTTATGATCTTTTTAAAGTGACCATTTTATAATTCAAAAAAATTCTTCACTCTGTGTTTATGTATGTTCCCCATAAAATGTAATTAGATAAGATTTTATAAAGCTACTTATACATAAAATGAGGATAGGAAAAAAATTATACAACCACCCAACTACTCAGACATTTCATGTCCATGATTAGATTCTTGTTTGGGGCAGGAAAATAATGTTGGATCATTTTAAAATTTTTATCTTAATTTTTAATATGGATAGTATCCATGCTTCTTATAAGACAGATGGTAGCCAATTGATAGTCAGAACTAGTAATATCAAGTGTATTTCTTAATATACAATTATTGTCCCCATTCCTTATCTCATGCCTTGAGTTTTATAAACAAAAATTAACCTGATTACTACTATAAACTTATACAAAGCTTATAGAAGAATGTCGACTCAGCTAAGAGGATGTCATCATATAACTGCTGTATAAATCACACTATGCATTTGTAAAATAAACTTACAATTTATTTATAAAGCAAACCTATTTTTTATCTATTTCATTGTAGCAAATAAATATAACTAACTTGAGGGAACAGTAAATTGTATGCTAATTAAGGTAATGTATAATCTACTGGTATATATCATCATTATCTTCACCATATATACTCCAAATATATTTTTATTCATTGAAACCGTATTGATAGCATAATGATAACAAAGAAAATTATATGAAGTATGCCAAGGTAACATTTACAATTCTAGTTTTCTTTAAAAGCATTAAATCATTGATTTTCTGCATTGCTACAGAAAATGTGGAAAATGTAGGCAAATTGCTTGAATAATATAAGGTGTCAAGGAGGATTCAAAGTAGGCAATATATGATTAAAATTGAAGTTGCAGTAACAGTTGTCTTGAAAAATGCGATAAGGTAGTTAAGAAAAAAATAACATGTGAAAAAAAAAAGGTAAAGCTTGCCAATAACAGAATTTTGTCATTAGTCTGACAATAGTGTGGAATAGAGAGAATGTTGACAGAAAACAAGACTACAGTTAGGAAAAATCGATTGAGAAAGAATTTGTTATGCCTGTGTATTTGGATTTTAGAGCAGGTAAAGGAAAAACCAACAGCTTTGTTAGATAACTATATAAAGAGACTCACACATGTTTTTAGAATTTACTTAGGACATCATTACGAAAGACAGGATTGGCATGAGGTTTATTAGTACTGACAAGGAACCAGATCTCAATGCAGTGGTATGGACGTGGAGGGGAGAAGACTTGAGTTTTAAGAGTGGAGAATGCTTAGGATCAAAGCAGCATAGGTAGACTGCTGTAGTTTGAGCATAAGATGTCCCCCATAGGCTCACGTGTTGGCATGCTTGGTCTCCAGTGGGTGGAGCTACTAGCAATAGCCCTGAAATCTTTAGAAGGTGGAGCCATACTGGAGGAAGTAGGCTACTGGGGCAGTATGGCCTGAGATTTTTATAGCCTGGTTCCACTTGTTCACTGTCTGCTTCCTGAATGGGGATTCAATGTAATCAGCCTTTTTTTTTTTTAAATCCTGCTCTCAGGCCTTCATAACCATCTTAGAATGTATCTCCTAAAACTCTAAACCAGAAGACCTATTTCATTCCTTCAGCTGTTTCCTGTCCTGTATTTTGTCACAGTGATGATCCAATTAGTACAAAAGGTCTAGGATGAATTGTTGGTTTCAGGCTTAGGTGAAGTTGAGGATCTTGGCATTATTCTCTGTGACATGGAAGATTAAAAAATAAGGAATTATAAAGTCATGTGTTGAGTATAAATAGTTGGATATTACACTCTTTTGGAGGATCCAATGAGTCTAAGTAGTGGTAAGCACAGTATTAGAGTTCAGGAGAAAAATTTGAGCTAAAAATAAGGATTTGAGGATCTCTGACATGCATTCCTAAATATAATTATCCAATGAGATTAAGTAGAAAATAACACAAAGAATATCTTGAGAACACCAACATTAAATAATACTCAAAAATTAGAAACATTTATACCAATCACCACTTTGGTGTGTAGCAGTTTCCTTGAAGATTAACATATTCTATCCTGCAGGGAAGATCCTTAAACCAGAAAATTAGCTTCAGGAAGTCCCTGAAACTAACCTGATTCACTAGGCCTCTCCCTCCCAAGAGAAAATATTAAAAGCTGCGAAGATTAACATGCAGGCAAGCAGAGCTACAAAGAAGACTCTGAGACCAGACCATCTTCCCAGAAGAGGTTTAGAACAACCAAGTCACTTAGAAATGACACTTTCCAGCCTGTTGTAGTTCAGGGTGCAGTATGCTCCAGGTTCCCAGATTTTTTTAAGTTGTCATCCATGCCAGGGTGGTCTTTGGTGATGCATGCAACTATCTTTGAGTCACTTCTTCTCCTGTAAGTAAATCCTCACCCATATTACTGTAAGTAACCCCCACAAAGCTCATTGGTTCACCAAATTGGACTTTGGGTGGTATTCTTACCTTAGTCTGTCATTGGATCCCTATCTGAGATGAGTAGACATGCGTGTGTTTTACCTTCTCAGGAAAAGTCCTGTCATACAACACTCTATGTACTAGACAGGGCATGATCTCTGACAGATACAGCCAAAACAAACTAGACAAAGAACCCTCAAGAATTTACATTTCCATATAGAGGAGGGGAACACAATAAACAAAGCAAACAAGAAAAGTACATTTATGTTAGATGATATGACCTCTGGGAAAAAATTGAGGAGAGGATGATATCAGTCTGAGAGAGGGAAATATAAAGGAAGCTCAGAAAAGAAATTGCCACTAAAAAGGTAACATTTTTGATAAAGACCAAAATCTAAAATCATTGATAGGTTAAGCCATGATATGACTTTCCTCGACAAAGAAATAAAGCAAAATATGCAAGATACATACATGCCTGATATTTTCTAGGAAGAAAGAGACCAATATGACCAGAGATTGGTAAAAAGAAGAAAATAATGGGGGGAGGTATATGTGAAAGACAATGGAAGTGGAAAATCCAACAAGTCTGGGGAATTGTAAGGACTGTGTTGGCTTTGAAAAATCTTTGATTTTGAAATACCAAGGGGCACTATAAAATCAGAAAGTATCTTACATTGTTTTCTTAGTAGTCTGCTGTTTTTCTTGAGCATGCAACTTTGCAAATGACTTCCTAGATCCTTATGGCTCCATAACAGAAACTCTGACCTTTTGGAAGACTAGATAAATTTGCTAAGTAATTCTCTGGAAGTAAAGGGGTAACTTTGAGACACATCCTGAAGAAGTGTGTGTAATTCGGGAAGTACAAGGTGGAAATCTGAGGTCACCTTTTCCAATGCCGAGGGCAGTGTCATGGGTTGAAGTCAGCCTTTCTCTTGTCACAGCATTCAGCTGGGAAAAAAAGCTTTTAGATGACAATTTTAAAGATATTAGGAGAAATTTACTCCTTGGCTTTGAAAATACTACCACATTAACATAATCTCCTCAATTGGAATATGACTCATTGGGCCAAGGATGAGAGGGAGGACTGAAGGAAAGAAGCAGTCTGTGGATCTTCCACACAATTATTCTTTAAGCAATTTTATCGTTGGCATGGCCTTTAGTTGCCTCTAGCATGTATATGATGTGGGCTTTTAAACTGGAATATATCTGTGACACTGGATCCCAGAAGGTGTGAAGAGTAAGGTCAGGCAAGGAAAAAGGATTTGTCACCACTAACTTGATAGTGTCCTGTTCTATTAGATCTGGTTTTGCCTGCGTTCCAGCACTTATTTTATGATGACAGAAATGATAGCATCTTTGTGTGCTTCATAAATGGGAGAAACTGGCTGGTGGGATAGGATGAAAGTGTTCTTAGCTGTATTAGAAACTTGATTTTCATGGTCTATGCAGTAATAGATCTGGAAATCTGTTTTTTTTCCCTGTTCTAGACTATGTTGTCAGTTGACAATACCGTATCTTCTCATTTTTACCTGTAGGATGAGCAACTGGATGAACAATAAGTACAAGTTGCTTCCTAAGATCTGGGGCAATTTTCTGTCATATGACATTCAACTTCTCTATCAAGCTATGAGTTTTGCAGCTCCTTTGGCTTATCTTACTCAGGAGTGACAACCGCATTGCACACTGCACTCCCTTTATACAGACACTACAAACAGATCACTATTTTTACCCCCTATTGATACTGACAGGTTTCAGGGTCACCACGCCATAGGCAGCCATGCCAAGTAATTGGAGATAACCCCCATGTCGAAAGTGATTCGCAGCCTTATCATTAAAGACATGGCCATGCCCCAGGCAACAATTCCCAGTACAGTTGAGAACACTTACATCCCATCCCATTATTTAATTTACCCCATTTCTAGAGCATTCTGAGATACCATCATTTGTGCCACCATTAAGTGGTTGCTGGTGACCTGGGCATAAGTGATAGGGATCAGTTAGCTTTTCAGCCTGGAGGCTAAAATGTACAAATGTCACTGTCTTTCTTTGTAAAGCCAGCCTCAGACCTGGGAGTGTGGCTCTCTTTATAAGAGATAAACTCAGACATTCAACAAGTAAAAGGCTTAGAGGCTTCTTGATCTTTGTTCTCGTAGCCACTTATTTTCTTATTACTTAATTCTATGGGATCATAGATCAAGAAATTTGTGTTTATCTGAGTTCTAATGAAAATCCCAAACAGTATTATTAGGTAACCGTGATGCATTTTAATCTGATGACAGCTTGTGACCCACAAATTGCTGCTTAAAATTAAATTGAATCCAAAATGAAACTGGCAAGACAACTACAGTATCAGACTTGCAATCTGTTTGGACAAAACACCATCCTAAAGCACTGTATTAACAATGAATATCTATGTGGCACACTGCAACTGGAATCTGAAATCTATGGCAGGGCACTTGTTGCCTTAGGAAGCTAAAAATTGTTCGAATGATCTTATTTCCAGTCTTTTTGCAAATTAAGGAAACAAAAACCAGAGTGTTTTGCTTTGACTGTGGCAACACCCCCTAGCCAAAGCTGAAGGGAATGCAGGTTTCTAGGTTTCCTCTCTGATGAAAAGAAGTCTTCTATTTTCCTTATCCTTAGGGTCCATCTATAATAAATTAGAAATATTTTCTACACGTTTAACATCAAGTCTATTTATAACTTTATGTTTATAACTACCTAAGATGCATACATTGCAATCCTCAACATTTGTTTATATGTAATTACCAAGTTAAGTCATTAATTATCTGATAAAAACATCAGTGACTTAACTTGATAGCAATGAAAACTTTTTTGGGAATGGCTATTTCTGTCAATGGTGCCATTAAATACTGTGGGATGGAAAACAAGAACAGCGTGTATGCTTTTCATCCTATATTTTAACATTAAGTAATTGTATATGGCAAGGAAGTGATTCATTATAGTTGTTTCCAAATAATTTAATAACCAAGTTATAGCTTTTTCTCCCACTGATTTTTCAAGACACAAGAGAACCACCTAAAACTCCACAATGTAATGTTGTAATTATAATAATTAACATGCATACTTAATTATAGTCTTATTATTCCTATACATCGTTTGCTTCTAAATTCACAGTGCATTTAAGCAATAGTTAGGATAAGAAAGTACTATATTTTATTCCCGTTATTGCAAATATGGAAAAACAGCACCCACTCTTTTAAAGAACTACCACAAGGATTACGGGCTCACAGCCATGTTTTGTGCTTATGGACACAGTAATGTAATGCAATCCCACTCCATGTACTTAGAGAAATAAATGTGTGTGAACAGATGAGAACCAAACTCTAAGAAAAGCTACAGGGATATTGCATGGGCAACTGCTGTCATAGCAGGGTTCCTAAAACCTCTCTGGCTTGTTTTATTTTGGTGTGTGTGTGTGTGTGTGTGTGTGTGTGTGTGTGTGTGTGTGGTGTTTGAAAACCATACAGAGTGCAGTCCAGCATGCCTGTTCACTGTATTAGAGGTGCCAGGTGACACTGAATATAAAATCCCGAGGTACTTTATCTGGTTTGCCTCCCTAGACCTGATACCGTTTCTCGTATCGAATCTATTTTTATTCGGTTGCATTCTCTCCTTGTCTCTCTTCCAATCTATCCTAGGGAGACAGTGATAAGCCCTAGCTTGGTTTCTGAGGGCGGTTAGGTTTATCTTTACTGACTGCGGATACTGACCATGGTGCTGAAAGAGAAAAGAGGCTCCCGTTTGAAACCTTTCTTGACTCTTACTGGTTCAGAAAATTCAAGTGACAAGAGCAGGGACCAAAGCAGCCTGGAGCAGCGCTGCTAATACACCATGCATTTGGCTGTTAGGGGCAGAGATGTGGTCCATCAGGTTACAGCCAGGGCATGCCTGTGAGAGCTCGCTCACTAAACCGTGGAACCTTACAGATGGAGCTGCTGCAGTAGACAGGGCTCCATCCAGCAGGATGTCTGGTCTCTCTCCTGCAAACTGTGCAACCAAGTGCAAAGCCCAGAAGCACAAGCAGGGGAGCTGGATGGAGGGGAAAAACAAGCCTATATTCAAAATGAAAAATGTTCACTCTTAGTCGTGCAAGGTAAAAATAAAGTGCTGATTTTAGCATAAGTTTTCAGGTCCAGCCAGTCTTCCAACAGGTGCACTCTCTCACCCCTCAGATGCTATCCCAAACCTTCATTCCTCTAGGCAAGCTTTCCCTGGAGTCCTTAAGCATGCTTCCCATCTTATTCTCAGCTCCATCTCTGAGCCCCACAAGCCCTTACCTGCAGCGTGAAGATTAAGAAGCAGGCACAGCGCCGGGAAACCGACTGCTCTCCTCATAGTGTGTGCATTGAGGGGCGGAGGAGAAACTCCGCCGCGACCCCACTCCAAGCAAAGTGCTATTTGAGAGAACCACTGCCAAGAGTCCTCTGATCCCAGGCATCCGACGAAAGAGTCCTCGGCTGGGGTTTGCAGAACGGTGTGTGGCGCCGACAGAGCCCAGCACTGGCTTCACCTCCCTAAGGGGTGGGTAGGATGCTGCGGGTGATAGGGACTCGAGGCGGGCGGGGGCAAGGCACTCAAAGGAGATGAGAGCTTGGCCTTCTGGAAGCCCGCAGCCGGCGGTGACAGTGGGGTGGACTCCAGAGCCAGTCTCGGAGCCAGGCAGCACCTCTGCTGCCAGTGCAGCTAGCAGCAGCCCTACGCGCAGCGGCACTGAGCATGCCCAGCGCCAGCCCTGCCTCAGGAGTTTCAAATCGAAATTCCACCTCTCCGGGTCTTAGCTGAGGCTGGAGGGGGTGCAAGCTCCACGGGGAGGAGGGTTGGGCTCAAGGCGAGCTTTAGCGACCTGGGTCCTTCCAAAATCTGGGCGTGGGGAGGAGTGAACTGGGGCGGGGAGAGGCGGGGCCATGATTACAGAAACCAAAGAGGGAGATGGAGGGAGCCACCCATCTGGGTCCTGTTCTAGCGATAGGTTTACCCGTGGTCTTAGCTCACTGTTGGGACTCTTTGCAGGCTGACCAGCTTCGCAGTTTGCCTCTATCCTACAGGAGCAAAGGCTAGCAGTGAGTTCTGGCCTGCTTGGGCAAGCCCGCTGTGTGCAGGTTAACTGGGTATTCTAAGAGCGCCCCCTTCTTGTCCATTAGCTTTCCTCATGCTTCTTTCCCTCAACCCTTGGACTTCCAGGAGATTCAAACCTCAAGTCTGCGATTGTAGTGACTGAAAGCAGGGAGGTCATACTTACTCGGGTGGGAAGTATGTCCATGTAAACTGAAGGAAAGAGATGGTCTTTGTTGATTATGGAAATAATTGAATATATATAATTGTATACAATTTATTATATATTACATATAAATGTAATCTATACACTATGATGGAACCTAAGTTAATTATTTCCATAAAGTTATTATGATATACATAGAATATAATACATATGTGATATATAATATACTTAACGTAATGGAATCTAAGTTGATTACTATACACACATGCGTAATACACACACATATGTATGTATACGGGTACTTTGAATGTATGCATGTCTGTTCACCACACCTGTGCCTCACATCCTTGGAGGTAAGAAGAGGTTTGCCAGAAGCCTAGAACTGAAATTATGAATGGTTGTGAGCTGGGACTAGGACCTGGATCCACTGGACAAGCAAGCCAGTCCAGTCTTTCCATCTTTTCATCTATTAGCCATATCTGATCCAACTGTGTCTTTTTTTTTCACTCCTAGAAATGTATTTTATTTTTTTTATTTTATTTTTTTCTCCAGTTTTTTATTGTTAAAAGAAAAATTTACATTTACTCCCCTTGTCACTGGCCCTCCCGCTCTCCCACTACGAGCTCACCACAAGCTGCAGAATGTGTGTGCTTTTAATTTCTTTATCTGCATTGGTAGGGTGGAGATTCTTGTTAATCAAGTGGCTACTACTCTAAGGCAAAATATCCCTCGGCCAGGTTCCCTTCCCTATGTGATTTCAGGACTGCTCATCATTCTGCTTCTGTCCATGTGTCTGGCTGCTGCCTCTTAGTTAATGGACCTCACTTTGGATCACAGCAGAGCTTACAGAGGTCTAACTCTCTCTCTCTCTCTCTCTCTCTCTCTCTCTCTCTCTCTCTCTCTCTCTCTCTCTCTCTCTCTCTCTCTCTTTTTCATCAAGCTCTGGACTAATCTGAGATTACAATGTTTCAATGTTTTTCCTCTTCCCTGTCATATATTTTTCCAGATAGTTCATTTATCCGCAGCACATATTTCATCAACCAAGAACCTCTGAATTTTACATTAACTTAAATTGCATAAAATTGTGCTAGCCAAATAAGAGGTAGTAGTAAGTGCTCATTGAACTGAACTGTGCATCTCATTCAGCGCACTCTCCCTCCATCCCCTGAAGACGGAGGCAGCTAATGGAAAGGAAGATAGCCAGCATAACCAACAGAGCCTAACTTAGGCAGGGGCTCACAGGAGCTGAGTGCTCAGGTGATACCATCTATTTATTTTATAATTTATTTCAGCCCCAGCTCTGAGAGATGAGGCCAGGAATTGCACTCCAACAAGTAGAGCAAGATGATGACATGTATTTTTTCATACCTTGCCAGGCTTTCTCTCTTAAAAATAGAGACATGGGAAGCATTGCTCTTGCACCTGATCCACTTGCTCCTGTGGGTCATCCAGATGAGAAGCTCCGGAACTGGAGGTAGCCTGGCTGGAATTCTTGCTGAATTATCTGCCTCCCAGATACACCATGTACCTGAACTTGGCGGTACGAGGAATGGAATCCTTCTTAGCTATAACTTCTGGTATGAGAGCTGTTGCATGGATGGTCTCAGATGGAAAATAACTTCGCTGTACTTGCAGAACATGGTCTGTCTTAATATTTTTCCCCCTCTAAAATAATTTTCAAACTTACCTCAGTCTCTGGAAAGATGGCATTGCTATGGTAATGAGACAATGCTGCAGCAATACCCAGAATAATTTTGCTTTTCCATAGATACTTCCAACCTTTATTTTGGAGTAATTTAAATTTTCAATCAATGTAATTGGTTATGAGTTTGCCAGCAAGCAGCCTGCTGGCTGTGTACTTCGCCCAGGGCTACAGGTAGCTGAATGAAAAACCACATGAAAATCTCTTTAACAGGAAAAAAAAATGTCCAATTTGACTAGAGTAGTTCAGCATGGTAAAAATAACCTTGACTGAGCTGTTATTCTGGTGTCTGGCTATTCATATTACTTTACTCAAAAAAGAAAAAAAAAGGACATGAAGATGGCCCATCAGTTGAGAGTGTCCCAGCATCCACTTTGGGTGAGTCACAACCACTAGTAATTTCAGCTCCAGGGGGTCTAATGTCCTCTTCTGTCAGGCATCTATATGAGTAAAGTAAGCCTAAATTCTAATTTAAAATAATTCTTCCTTAAAATACAACCTGATTGTGTTTTCCCCTTCCTCATCTCCTCCCTCCCTCCCCACCCATTCAACTCCACATCTTCTCTGTCTCTCTTAAGAAATCTAACAGGAAAATAAAAAAGAAACAAACTCAAAAGAAAAGAGAAAGGACAAAAGTCTCTCTCTCTCTCTCTCTCTCTCTCTCTCTCTCTCTC
>JAQHUG010000221.1:2105379-2122872 GCA_028555095.1 Dicrostonyx torquatus | reverse complement strand
GAGAGAGAGAGAGAGAGAGAGAGAGAGAGAGAGAGAGAGAGAGAGAGAGAGAATCCTGACACTGGGGAGGCAGAAGCAAGTAGAGTAGATTTCTGTGAGTTTGAAGCAAGCCTCATCTACATATTGAATTCTGGGTCAGCTAGGGTGACATAGTGAAGCCTTGTATAAAAATAGATAGATAGATAGATAGATAGATGAATAAATAGATAGATGGATGTATATGTGTGTATATATACACACACATATGGTACTTTTTAAATCATTGTTATCTATACTTTCAATTTTATAGTTTATAACTACTATTAATTCATCATTTCAATATCTTTTGAATGTATGAAATTTTAAAATGGGAAAACATCTTACTGTTTAATGGTAACATCTATAGAAAAAAATAGCGACATAATGTCCACTTTTGTCAGCCATCGAAAATACCTAAACAAACAAAAATGATAAAAGTCAGCTAATTTTGTATTTGGAGAATGTGAGCTCTTGAAAACCTCAGGGATACTTTTGGATTATGGGGAAGGACTGTAATAATAGGGTTCATTAGGCAGAAAGTTTAAAAGCTGCATGCTACAAAGGAAAAGCAACTTCTGCATGATGGCCATGCCAACATGCACAGTGCTAGCACTAGCAGAATAGAGCTACCACAGCCACGGAGTGGCCTTGACAACCATGTCCTCTTACCAAAACACCTTACTGCAAAACACAATACTGTAAAACAGAAAGGTCATTCAGGTTGAGTTTTAAAAATAATCAGAAAAAAATGTACTCTGCACAAGCATACTTTGGGTGACCTTAAAATTTTATTGATGGTGTAAACAGTGCCTCTGAGGGGGTTGTCTTGATGACTCCAGCCTGGGATTTGAGTTCGGATTTCATGCTAAAATTGTGATCTTGCAGGATGTTGAATTGTCACACATGGCATGCTGTGTAGATAAGCTTGGGGTCAGGAGGTACCTGGAGAGGTTTAGTTTTCATTAGTTGAAGAGAGATCATAGCCTAAAGAGAGAAGACGATTGCTGTCCCTAGGGCTCTGGGGTGGAGTGTAGATAAATGGTTGGAGACAGCTAAGGTCTCCCTCGGATCAGATACTATGAAAGTAGCGCCTCTACTGGTACATCTAGAAACCACTCATTCCTCTTTACAAGAGTCCATTGCAAAAAATAAGAGTCCTTTGACATAGGATTCTAGGATGCTCAGTGACAAGCTTCTCTCTGTGTAGAATGTACTAGTCATTCAAATTCAGCATCCATAATAACACTGCACAACGAAACTGCAGAGGAGAGAGTCAGTCTGTTCACATATGGCCTCTTTGGACAGGCATAAGAATGGATCGCCCCTAACAATGTTGATGTGACAGCATGTGCATAGCAACGTGTTCAAAGGGCTCTCTCTTCACCGAGTTCGTATTATTCTCACGACAATTCTATTATTTAGACTGCACAGTTACTCCTCTTTTCATTATGCAAATTATGAAATCAAGCAAAGAAAGGATACTCTGAGAGGCCAATCAACAGGAAAACATGCAATCTTTTGTTGCAAGTCCCAGCACACTCCAGAATTCAGCGGATTGTCCTCAACCAGAAAACTTTAATTCTCTAAATTCCATGTGTTTGGCAACTGCAGTGTAAACTGTCTCAAGGTTCGTTCAAAGACACTCAGACTTCTCTGTTTTTATTTTTCTTTCATTTTAAAAGGCATTTTGATCAAATTGGAAAGGGAATAAGAGCTTACAAAAATGCCTGGATTAAATCACATAGAACCGAAAAGCCTTTCATTGTTAATTAACTAAAATGTGAGGTGTTTCTTAGAGGGTTTTGGCTACTACTGTCTGAACCATTCTTTTGTATTTTTAGCCATCATTTTTGTCCTTTAATTGTTTGGCTGTACCATAAAGTCTTCTAGAGAAGAAACGCCAATTTATGCTTGTGTTCTTAATACTCACCCTCAAACATAGTTGGTCACTAAAAATAAATACGTGCTGAAGATGTTTGCACTGAAGAGGATTTTATATATGCATATAACAGGGAGTCAACGGCTTCCAAATGAATAAGAATTGCTGAAGGCATAATTTCTTTCAGGCTATTAAATGTACCATGCAAGGGAAGCATGGCTTACCATCTGCTGTATTGGGGCTTTTTATATCATGTTTCATACAGGAAAGGTCACTGTGGTACTAACTTTCTGATGTTTTCCTCTATCACAGTATGTATATTTGAATCTATATGAAGTTCATTCATCCAGTAAATACTAATCTCCTTTTATATGCCCAACACTGGATCTGAGCACAGCACACAGAGCTTCGCATAAGATTGGCATAGACATAAGAAACTGTGCTTTGTACTTAATTTAAAACACCCACATTCCTGCGTTTCTAACACTTCTCACTTCTCGTTTGGCTTCATCATTTCTTGTGTTTGCTTGCCTAGTTTAGTGCCTCTGGTTACAATGTGAGGCTTCTATTGAGTGATCACTGAGTAACAGGGAAATGCTGTGTTTTCTTTCTCCTTAAACCGCCTTATTGATCTTCATTAAGTCTCAGAGCAGATCAATAGGTAGTTATTATTTTAAGGTTCACTTTCTATTTCAGAAAGTAATGAGATGATTCACATATTATCCGGTGACCCAGGTTTATTGTCTCCCATTCTGTTTTTTCTACATTACAGCAACGTTGTCAGATATCTAAATTATTTTTTTTAACGGATGAATGTTTCATGCCATTCATTTTCTTCATCCGTGGCCTATACATGTGAATCAACAGGAGCATCTAGAGAACATGGGATGGGTGTGAGGGAGGGTCTGAGATAATATCCAGGCGGCAGGAGGAAGTGAAGGCGTTTAATAGGAGTAGGAAAGCCAGGGAAAGGATGCTGCATCTTTCTCTCTCAGGGCTGTCACACGGGCACAGAACTACCTGTGTGTAATCCGCGGATAAAACCAAGGGCAAGTTACAAATCCAAAGGAAACATTTTGAGCTTAGGAGGGAAAGCTGTTTCTAATCGAATGATTAGAGAAGAAAAAGACTAATTCAGAAGGAGAAGACTCCAGTTTGCGGAGGCGTTCCCAGGTGTCAGGGTGAGGAGCTTCTGCATGGGGGAGATGGATGAAACTCTTATCATTCAGCTCCCAAGACCAACAGCAAAGGGAGCCTCTGGCTTAAGAGCCCCCAGGACTAGCTATACTAAACAGCAGGTGTCGCTGTTTCACAGAGAGAGAGAGAAGAAAGGGATCTTTCAGGACTCAGGACTCAGGTCTAGACTGCTTCACATGGAAGGAAGTTTCTGAAAACTGTTGAGGGTTAATGTCATGTCTAAGAAACAAACGATAAGTGACCCAGCATGTCAAGTATTTTGTCATAGAACTTATAGGAGCTGTTGTTATGCCAGAATTTAGTCCCACACTGAAGTAGAAGATCGTGCTAGCTCTATGTTGTGAAAGGCTGAAAACCCCATTTCCTAGAAGTAGTGAGGTATAGAGGTGAACACACACACTTAGAACATACATACCCAGATACACCGAGACACACATCACATGCACATTGCAAGCTGGTGTTCATTTTATCCTGACTCCTGACACATCTCCCCTATCCCGTGGGCTGTAACTCGAGCTCTGTAACATAAAGGACATGAATGCATATCAATGATTGGTAAATTACTAATCACTATAAAAATCCACTAAACCTGGAGACTGGTACTGAAATGACTCTTCACCCCAGAGAAAGTCACAGGGCCATGACATGAGAATGCAAACTTTGTTGATCCCCTTTTAAGTGTCCTCCTGTTCCTCTGCTGTCTTCCGAGTTCAGGGAGTCCTGCTGGAGAACATAGGGTCTGCCCCTCTCTGACCTGTTTCTCTGGGGACCTTTTCTTCGAGTAGAGATTTCTTCCTCTTCAAAGACAGAGAAAAGGGCAGATAGGATCCTGTAAACCTACCCTGGTCTTCGGTGGTGAACTGTACCAACAATGGCTTCCTAAGAATCTATACACGTGTATCTCCTCCTTGTGTTCTCTTAAGGGATTCATGCCCTCTGAGGAAGTAAAAACGCAGACGAATGACTCTCATAAAATGTGGAATGCATCCTAAAAATAAAGCGGAGAGCCATGTTTTTAAAGAAAAGTGGGGTGGGACAATCATAGAAAGCTTTCTGGAGCATACAAAATTTTAAACAGGCTACTGAAGGGTGGGAAAAATTTGAGTATACAGTAAAGATCGGAGAAAGACATTCTAAAAGAGGTCATAGCGTATGTCCATGCACGGAGCAGGCATTTCGGCATCTTATTTCGGTTAGCTGAAACGCTAAGTTTCATAAAAGAACAAGAAAAAAGCAAAGTCACAATCATGATCTCGCTTTGTATGTGAAGGTAGACGATTTTTAAGAGAGAAAGGGATGGTGGCTTTTGCTATAGCAAGACAGGTCATCTGTTGTCAGGGAAGAAAATGGGCCAGCCCTGGCCTTCCTTAATCTCGTAGAAATCTTGGATAGCTGTTAAGAAGATTTCAGCCACCATGGGGAGAATAGAGCACTGAATGTAGAGCCCAGCAGGCTGAGGTCAGAGAGCACAGATTGTGTCATGGCTTTCAGCATCGTACTGTAATTAGCAGTACTGGAGTGGAAACACAGAGAGCAGAAGGTGGTCCCCTCTCAGTGCTGGGAATGCACGTGGTGAAGGACACAGAGAACGGAGGAGCCTGGGGCTCTGGGTAGAGAGAGGGCAAAACTGAAAATGGTTAAACATCAGCTCTTATCGGGGTGGGGGAAATGAATGATATTTATGTGCACAATGTGTTCTGAGCATCAGTGTGTGCTGGTCACATGCCAGACAAAAATAGGCTCTGAATTAGACGCTCATGTGATTCATTTATAAACAAGGACCTTGGTAGTTGGAATGAGATTGATGTGACGGGATGAGCCAATGGTAGGATTCTAACCCAAACCCGCCAAGCTGACAGGACAGACAGTTCTTGAGTATTTCCTTCTGAGTGGCAGGATGAAAGAAGATGGGGAAATACTTGATCTCTTTGGTACTAACCTGGTGGTTAGTAAGCTGAATTTGTTTTATACCATAAAGGTTCCCATGTTGGAATCTTGGTCCCAGGGTGGGGATGTTTAAGAGTATGAGACCATGAGAGTAAGGAGCCTAGTTAGGAGTTGCATAGGTCATGGAAGACAACATCCTTGGAGGAGGCTAAGGTAGATTTTGTGGGATCATAAATTAATTTCTAAGATCAAGTTGCTAGAAAAGAATAAGCCTGCCCCTTTCCTCCCTCTGGTTTCCCATCCACTATGTGATTTTGCAGTTCCTCTGCACCGAGGCTTTCGCTGGAGTCACACTGCTGTTGGCACAGGCTCTTCTGCTGCCACAAATATAAGGAAAGTAAATCTTATTTAATTATAAAGAAAGAGAGCTATGTAGTCAGAGAAAGCATACAAATACAGAAAGAACAAAGAAGAACAAAGAGTGTAATATAATGGCAGTCAAAGGGATCTCAACTATTATTTTGAGAATTCCCGCTTCATATTTTACCTGTTTGGGTAAGAGGTTTTTCCAAAAATTAATATCACATAAAATTATCAATTCTAAAACCAGAATGAGTTTCTAAGAAACACAAGACAGTGTCCAGAATTACTGTTAGTGTTTTTGATTCTCTGAAACAACCGTTACTCTGGCCAGCAAAAGCGCTCCTAGAGTCGGTCTGCAAGAGCCCATCTCGGGAACAACCTCCTAGTGGGAGCACAGCAGCAGTTTGGGCATCAGATTGAAAAGCCCCATGGGTAGAGGATTCCAGGCAGGGCGTGGAGAGGTGGAAGGTGGGAGTAGAGCAGAAATGACTATCGAGGCTGGTACACTCTGCGACACTGCCTGGACTTTAGTCTCCCAGGCTTGTCACGTAAGAACTATGTAATTTACAATACATTCTTCCCTGGGTCTCAGCTTTCACACTCCTATAAAACTGGACTAGATACCTTTCCTATCTGATGCACGGTGTTCACATGCAAGAAATAGTGCTGAAACTGCTCCTAATTCAAATAAATAGTCATGGCTGCTAGCCAAATAATGGGTCATAGAGAAAGGAAAGAATCTAACAAAAGGAGTTCATTTTAAAATTCGGAATGTTTTGTATGAAGTTATCATGGTCGTCATCGTAGTAGGCCTTTTTTTTGTAAGCTAGAAAGAGAAAAAAAGGAAAGTTACATAATAAATATAGAAGCAATATCAATTGAAATAAAATTAAAATAAAATATCAAGTGAAAACCCGTAGGGAAAGAATTAATTACTACTTTTTTTCTCTTATGTGTGTATCATCTGCCATCGACACATGTTACTTTTAATAAACGAAATCAAGGACCCTAACTGGAGAGATTATTCTGAGAAATGAAGATGTTGATTTAAGGATCATTTTCAGGTTTGTTTCCTGCTCTTCTCCAAGTCTCAAGTTGAAAATCCTCATAGGTTTAGAATGAGGTATTTGTATCCACTTAGTGTTATAAATTTATAACTCTGAGTGTTAGCATAAACCTTCTTTACTTAAAGACACCTGTTTCTATTTTTATTCTTCTACAATCTCACATCCATAAATAAACACGTACCACATATTGTAATCATAGTGCATGGAGACATTTCCTGTTTTCATTTAGTATTTTTTGTGTCTCCCCCTAGTCTCTACATAAGATTTTCATGGCTTCCTAGTAATATGTTATCAGTCACTGTGATCTCATTTGTCCAGTTCCCAACAGTGAATATTAAAGATCCTCCCACATTTTTATAAGTGTAGACCAAACTCACCGCCATAAAATCGTTTTGCAAAGAGAAGTTTTTTGTTTTCTGAACTATGTGCTAATCAGAAAAAGTTTTAGAGATAATGTTGTCGTGTCTCTAAAATGTATTGCCATGACATTTTTCTTCAGAGTGGCTCTACAAATTTCCTGAGCTCTTCCTCTAGATGGTTTTGAATCTCTTGCCCGAATTCTGCAGATCCCTGCTACTCTGTTGATTTGTAAGTCCCTGATGATTTGCAGGTCAGAACATTCCAGTCGAGACACTTATTTTCATGACTCTCCCTGGAGCTCTGGTATTAGTAAATACATGCAACCTTTCGAAATGTGAAATGTCTTCTGTCACTGAGGGTTCTTCACGTGTTTTGAATCTAAAACAACAATTGACTTTTGCAACATTCACCCAAATGCCAAGTATTATGGTTGGAGATGAGAAACAGAAAAATAATTCTACAGATCTTTTCTCTTCTGTCCCTGCTTATTCATAGGAAAAGAGCTTCCGGCATCAGTACAGCCTTGTCCAAGTGTTCTGAGACCCTAGGGCCCTAATGCAAGGTTCTGCTCATGCCATTAAGTCATTGGGATCACCACAGAGTCTGGACAACAGATTGCACTACTGACCAGAATCAAATCTTGAATGGGCCAGTTCATTTGCTTGCTATGGCAACAAAACCTAATTTAGCATTCAGTTATTCAGTCACGTATTTAGCAGATAACATGCAGACAGTACATTCTGTTGAACTGAAAGCTACATGTTCCCTCACTGAGAAACCTTAATCCAAGGTACATATGAATACTTCTAGGGCCTATTGTTTCGAGGCTAAAATAATTCTTCATATCTTAGACCAGAAAAGGGATGTTACCACCACTCCTTCTCAGTATTTGTACTGCCTTAAATTAAGTATATAAGTTATAATATATTTAATTTTAATTTGTATATATAAACAAAATATATATACATGCAGTGTATATATAATATGTATGATATAGGTGACGGCACAGCCAATAGAATGTCATGTCTGTCACTAGATATGAAGTTTGGGGAAGGAAAAGAAATTTGATATACTTTAGTTCATTTCCTAGAACATGGCTGCTTCAAAAGGACTCTAAGGCTTTTCTGCCATGACACTCCCTGAGTTCTTCCCCGTCCTACATCAATCATTCTGAATGCGACTGTGCTCCCTCATGGCCCATTGAACAATGTGATCAATCACACTGTTTCCAAAGTGCTGTAATTTCATACATATTTCAACCCAGACCTAAGAGCTCCCATATACTTTGGCCATCTAGAGAAAATACTTCAGAGACTTAGTAACCCAATATGTTTAGTAAGCCCTGCGGGGCAGTATTTTACTGCGGCTTTAGGGGTAAAAGTATACCAAACTATACCTGTATCCTTTGTTTTTCTGTTTATAAAAAGGTGTATACTTTAACTGAATACCACTTATACAACTATACAGAAAAGTCTATCTCTTTTTTTCATCCAAGAATCTATTTTGAGTCCAAGTTAAAACTGAATACGTATGCATTGAAGATGTCTTGGAACTGAAAAAGAACTGGGCAGACTTTGCTTGATTGAAGCCAACTTACAGTCTGTCTCGCCACCAACAGAGAGCAATGACTATTATCTCCTGTTGCTCATGTTTCAACATCTAGAAATGTTTTGAACTGAGCCTAACACTCACTTCCTGTGAGATCTCCCATAAGCTACGATACAGGCAATCTGCATGACAGTCTGGATAACTTTTCATTTCCATTTCTGGGATTTTTATCGTTGTTTAAACTAAGTTTTTTCACATGAAGACAATGCTACTAAGCAACCATTAATCAAAATAGAGAATATATTTTCAGAGCAACAATTTTCTTTTTTAGTAGCAAGAATGAATTTAACTTTTTTGTATATTTTATACTTTCTGTCTCAAAGCAAAGCATACATAGTAGAAATAGCCAGAATTAGAGTACAGGAACGCTAACTGACCTACCAAATGATTGACGCCAGAATAAGATCTGATGGGCTTGCCAAGTTGCCTTTATGCTACATGGTAGCCTCTTAAATGAGGATCACACAAGCTCGAGCCGCTTAGTCCAACTCGTTTCTGTACATCAAGGAAAAACTAATAGTTTCTTGTAAGGAATATCCCCCCTTTCGGCTTTCTTTGATATTGACTGCATGCCTGAATAATTTAGAAAATTTATCTCAGTAGTTTTTGAAAAGAACTTCCCTCTAACATGTCATAATATCAAAAAGCCTCAAGTTCAGGTGATAGATTCTGACTGTGTTTCGATAAAAGCATCACGTCGTTAAACATTTAGGCAAGCACTTTGTAGTTTGTTTCAGTTCGGAATAGCTAGTCACGGAGCATTATCATGTCAAGAGACGTTCTCTGAACATATGCTCCTCTGCCTTCCAAGCCCTCTCCAAATACTCCAAATAAAACGGCTTCCAAATACAGGTCAGAGACAGATCCTGCAGTCAGGGCCATCTGATTTAAGGCTTTAATTTTCGACGTTGACAAATTCTGCAGAGATATTGATATCTACTTTCCTCACCCCCACGCACATCCTCTTGCTCTCTGGGACATTAAACCTGTTTCCAGTATCGCCTGTTTTCTTTTGGCTGTTCTCGCTGCATTTGGAACGAAGCTAACTCCGCACTGGCTTTAGGACTGCCTATGGGGATTAACGCAGAGGGTAGAGAGACCCGCCCAAACAGGATGATGACAGCTCCCTCAAGCCTACTAACTATAAGGCAAGGTCTCTTGGCATCCACTTTTCAAACTCAAAGTACAGAGCGCTGACCTCTAGTCAACAACTGATTCTTTTCGAGAAGTTACCTGTTCTTGACTGTCTCTTTTTGCTTGCCAAAGTAGAGGATACAGTTCCATTCTCTTTTGGAAACACTCTCTGAGGAATTCTTTCATACTCTCCATCCTTTCAAGCATCCTGTCTTTGGCTCTGGACCACTCCAAAAACAGTGTGGTGCCAGGCAATTGGATATGCACAGTTTGTATCGTGGCCCTTTAATAACCGTACCACTTGGCTACTCGTCAGCTTCTACGTCTTCTCAGTTTAGTTGTTACTAAAACTTTCGGATCCTGTGTTGTCTCAGTCTCAGCAGACATGAAGAAATGGTTTGGGCAGACAGGAAATCCAGTGTTCAGATAAAAAGATATCAGAACTGAACGGGGGATGACCTGTTTATAAATACAGATCCTTCTGATAACGTTATGTCATCATAACGTTAAAAATAGACCGAGTCAGAATGCCTTTAATAAGCAACCTATTGAATATGAGAGCTTAGGAATAGCACACCGCCGAGTGTTGATGGCTTCCCTGTGTGAATTCATGCTTGAGTGGAAATTGTGGTTCTCTGTGGATGCTCAGCATCTTGAGAGCGTGTCTCACTGTACATCATTAACCTGGAGAAAGATTAAACTCCAAACCTCGAAGCACTGTCTCCGCTGAAGTGTGTGATTTTTCTCATGGCTGTAAAGCCAGAAAGTCTTAATTGAACCATTTTAAGCCAAAGACCATCTGGGCCTTATCTATTCTAAATTTCCAGTGAAATAGAGGGTGATCTCAGGGGCCTACTAACAATAACACAAAGAGGGCTCACATTATTATTTTTTTTTCAAAAGGGGATTTGTTATATATCCCTGGCTAGCCTGAAACTCTACGTTGACCAGGATAGCCTTGAACTCACAGATATCTGCTTTCCTCTGCTTGCTAGGTGCTAGACTTAAAGGCATTTAACATCATGTCCAACATAGAGTTAACACTTTTGGTTGGTTTTAAACCAGAATCTCCTTGTGCGGTCATCAAAGTCAAGATCCCCCTGCTCGCAGCATCCCCCTTCCCACTGCCCCATACTGGTTACACCGACCTGCACCACCACACCCAGCCTAGGGTTGTCACTTTTTAAAACAATCTCATAAAGATAAGTCTGGATCAGTAACAAAATATTTCCTCTTCTCAGGATCTTATCACACAGTCAGAAAAGGAGATGTCACTTGTCTTGACAGTGGTGCTGCTAATGAGAGAAAAATACATCCACCTTTGAGATTTGGAACTCAATCCTGACTTTGCTCTAGATGTGCGACTCGACAAGTCACAATCAGTATGCATGTGCCAATTTATATAATCAAATGAGATATATGTACTCCTTTTAGTTTATGAAGTTTGGAGAGATGGCGCAGCAACTAAGAATACTGCTTTTTCTTCCAGAGGACCAGGTTCACTTCCCAGCACCCACACAGCAGCCAACAACCATCTGTAACCTTCCAGGGGATCTGATGCCCTCTTCTGGCATCCACAGGCAACTGTGTGCATATGATATACAGATGTAGATGCAGGCAAAACAATCCCACACATGAAATAAAAATAAATAGATCTTTTCCAAAAAACTTTGTAGCTCTATACAATACCAAGAATCCATCAATTTAGAAATACTGCATCTTAACTTTTGATTATGCTTTGTGAGTGTCCTGGTGTCAAGTAGAGGACCCTGGTCTGAGCAAACTTGGCCAAGACTAAGAGTTAGATGTGCATTCAGTTGACCTTTGAGTGTATTGCTTTGCCATAAAGGCACCTTCCAAACATGTTTCTCAATATGATTTTCTCAAGAACCTATAAGACAACCTGAGACCTCTAAACACAATGCCCACGTGGTTGCTACTTTTTATATATCTTAGCTCTAAAAAAATAATCTTAACAAGAAATTAAAGACACTGTGCTTAAGATACCATTTGGATCAATGTGTGATATCCATTTATGGCCCTTCATTTTTAGAGACCAAACTTAGGTATTGGAAATGATGCGAAGTCCAGAGCAGATATTCTTTATTGGCAAAGAAAAAAATTTTAACATGGGAAATTTTGAGTCAGATTTTTTTTAATTGAATTCTCTGTGAAACCTCTGGTGTTTTCATATTATTTAGAAAGGAATTAGGAAACGTTTTTCTTCATTAGGGATGCTTCTTATTCCAATGTAACCTTCATAATTTTCCAATGACATCGTGAAGCAAACGGTGTTAGATGGTCTGGGAATAAACGATACTCATTTTGAGGCTCACCTACGTGTAAGCCAAATGAAATTGCCAGCCGATTAGCTGTAATAGAGAAGAAATGACAGCCCAAGGAATTTCTTCTCGAGTTTCTTCCAACTGTCAGTGAGTCCAAACCACAAAGAGGCCCTGACACAACAGCAGGAGGGGAGGGAGAGCTGACAAACTTCCAATAGCTGTCGAAAATCTTCCAGCCTTTCTTAAACTTTAAATTAAGGCTTGCTCATGTCAACCCCATCAGCACGAGGGAGTAAATGAAGGCTGTGTTTAGAAGACAGCACAACAAACAGTCAATTTTGTGGGGAGTGGACCTAAATCCTTTGATTGACTCAACCTTTTACTTTCAGTTTGCTATTTTAGTCTGTTTGATTGGTCACAGTTGTGACACGGGTACATTCATTCAATGGCATCCATGTGGCATTTGATCACCACAAACAGCTTTCCGACCAAATCAATCCTGAAGAGTCTAAGAATATATAATACAAAGACTTTTAGCCTATGGAAGTGCTTTTTAATTTCTGAGAGGTATTTTTGCTTTGAGCTGTCACTGAGAAACAGTACAGATGAAGCCAACGTAAAGATGGTGATAAATATGGGATCCAGGCAAACGCAATCCAGTCTAATTTAAATGTTGTAGGTAGAAGGAATGAGAATACAAACATTTATGCTGAGCATGGTGAATATAGCCTACAATACTGCTATTATAAAACTGTACTGTGGAATATTTCAATGGCTAAAATACTGAACAGAAGAATATAAACTTTAAAGGCATTACTATGTAGAAGCATATTTCCTTCATGACACCCCTTTGATGGTGTGTGATTTTGGTTAAAGTAAAAACTGACAATTATATACCTGTTACAAATAAAATTAATATGGCTTAGTGCAAAAAAATTTATATATGTCGTCAAAATATTTGACTTTCGTTTACATCCTTTGCTTTCTGTGTGCTTGATATGGAATTCCCCTCTGTGTGCTGTGAATATGTTTTATTGCCATTGGTTAATAAGGAAGCTGCTTTCAGCCAATGGCTTAACACAATATAGCCAGGCTGGAAGAGATATAGTGGGAGTGTAGGCGGAGTCAATGAGAAGCCATGTAGCTGCAGCAGGAGACAGAAGAGCCCGCTGGAACACAGCCAGTAGGCCAAAGTTTGTGGTGATGCATTAATTAATGGAGATGGGTTAGTTTAGGATATAAAAGCCAGCCACAGATACGCTTAAGCTATTGGCCAAACAGTATTGCAAATAGTATAGTTTCTGTGTGATTATTTTGGATCTGGGCAGCTGGGAAACGAACAAGCAGCCTCCATCACCAGGTACTTGAATCCATCTGTTAGCAATCTGCTTCAACATTGGAAGTTTCTTAACCTGGAAGATAATTAAAAATAATGTCTCATAGGTTAGATGAAAACAACAATCATTACATGTCAATAAATACTGTTGTCAATTATAAAGTGACATATATTGCAATGATTAAACATAGCATAAAGTTTGTAAAGATTTAACAAAAATAATTGTTTAAAAAGCTTATAATGTGAAGGGCTAAGTTAAACCATTGATTTTTACAGTGATTTGTGAGATGCAATCATTCACGCTTGGTAGGGGAAGATACCTGAGGATCATTAAAGGTTATTGTGATATCCAAGAACATTTACTAGAAATTTAAGGCAAAAGTCGTCTAACTTCAATGCCAAATGCTACATTATGGCATTAAATTAACGATGGCATTCTCTGAGAATCTTGTGGATTTTCAGGACCCCTGAGAATTTTTAGCTGTCTATTAATATTGAAATTTATCACTACAGATAGTTAATCGAGTAGCTTTAAGTTTCTATTAAATGTAGAGTGAGTACTTCACAGAGCAAAGTAAGCTGAAGATTTCCGATCTGAAAACGTAGGGACTTGCCTGGCTGATGCTTCAGTTCGGGGCCATAGCTGAAGGTTGGTGGTAGACCCAGTGAAGTGGGCTAAGTTGGTACACACGCTTGTTTCTCAGTCTTGGAAATCATCAGAGAGCTGGAGGGCTGGCCTCAATTTCACTGGGTTTCTTCATCAGCGTCGTTCTTTCGCTGGGTCAGGTACCCAAGACAATTGATTTACAAAAACTGAAAGGTTGTTTGACCTCATCATTTTGGGATTTTCATTCCAGGATGAGTTGGCACCATGCTTGGGGTCTGAGAGCATGATGCATGCGACAGGAGCACACAGTGGATCAAAGCCAGGGAGGAGAGGAGGGGCTGAGAGCTCATTATCCATCTCCTCTCGGGGGCGCAGTTTTAAGAACCCAAACACATTCTACTAGGATTCATCTTTTAATAGTACCAGTCTGGGGAGGCATTTAGAACATAGGCCTGTAAGACTTTTCAGCTCGAAGCTAACGCGTATTTAGTGGAAGCTTTAAAAAGGTTCAAGAGCAAAAACCTCTTTCTACGCAAATAACACTGCATTTTTGTCCCCGCCAGTGCAAAATCCCTTAACTTTCCGCCATTCCCCTGGTAGAACATTATCCCTTAGGAGAGCGTATGCTGCCGGATCAGGGATGACCATTTCTGTGGAATAGGTATCAGGTGCCATGAAACTGCCAGTGTGGAGGCACACACCGTTAATCCTAACAAACGGAAGGCAGAGGCAGGTACATCTCTGTGTGCTCAAGGCCAGCCAGCCTGGTCTACGCAGCAAGTTCGAGACCAGTTACAGACACTTAGTGAGGCTCTGTCTGGAAAAAAAAAACAAAACAAAAACAAAACCAACAATTAAACAAAAAAAGCATTCAAGGTAAGCAGATAAAAGAGGGATATACAAAGTTGTTCCCACCATGGTAAGAGTCTGGAGTGGATGCCATATTCCTGATATTCCGTTAGAGGACTGTAAACATCACGTTTCGCCGGGCGGTGGTGGCGCACGCCTTTAATCCCAGCACTCGGGAGGCAGAGGCAGGCGGATCTCTGTGAGTTCGAGACCAGCCTGGTCTACAAGAGCTAGTTCCAGGACAGGCTCCAAAGCTACAGAGAAACCCTGTCTCGAAAAACAAAGAAAAAAACCAAAAAACAAAAAAACATCACGTTTCAAACTGGGGATCATGCACCAAGTGCATCACTTGCCTTTGATGATTAATAGTCTCTAGTTTTAGATTTTGGATTTGTGCCCACCACCGTCTAGTCTCAAATCTCTAAGGATTGTGTCACCGTCTTACTAAGCAGACAAAACATGGGAAATTGTCATTTAACCACACACTAGCTCTATCTGTGTACTTTTAAGGAGAAATGGTCCTCCAGTCAGTTTAACATAGTCGGGTAAATACTCATATCAAAATATGACAGAGACAGAATAATAAAGAAGAAATACAGACTAATTTCCATTTGAGCATAGTGATAAAAATCTTAAACTATAAGCAAAATAAAGGGACAAATTTATTTTAAAAAAGCAAATGTTACTAAGTTATGTTTAGGATAGAAAAATAAATTTCTCTCAAAAATGGGGAAATTGGGAGACTAGGGAGATACCTGGGGGTAAAGTGTTTGGTATTTAAAAATTAAAGACGTGGGTTTAGATCATTAGCACCTATATAAAAGCTTGCCACAGGGGCCTGTGTCTGCCACCCCAGCAGCTGGGAACGGACACAGGTGAGTCCTAGGGGCGTCATGGCCAGCCATCTAGACGAAAGGATGAACTCTAGGTATAGCCTGTCTCAAAAAAAAAAAAAGACGGAGAAGGAGAAGAAAGAAAATAGAAAGTACTGTCTGTATCTACTGGTATCCATGTGTACATACATGACTGAGCATATTGCATACATGGGTACATGGATATAGATCATGCATGCACATGCAAAAAAGAAAGCTCTATAGTTCATTTAGCGTATTAGGTACTTACTGAGAAAACCATATACTTCTCTGTGTTAATACAGAAAAGCATTAATGGTATTTGACACCCATAAATGATAAAAGGTTTAGCTTGCTAAATGGGAGGAGACAGTCTTATCCTTATAGAGATGATTTATGCAGAAATCTACATCTACAACCAGCCTATCCAATGCCTGACGCCAGAAGCATTATTTTTAACATTATAGAAAATAATTATGCATTAATATTGCTTTTATTTAATATTATCAGAGAAAATCTATCGAATGCCATAAAGCAAAATAAAAGTAACAATAACATTTAGTAAAAATAAAAAACAAAATGATTAAAGTGTTCAAAGAAGAAAATCATCTTTACTTTTCAATAATACCATTTATGCAAAAGATAAAAAGGGAATTATTGGAATTAGTAAGATAGGTTAGTGAGTTTGAGGGACACAAAAATTAAAAGTTAACTGTATTTTTATATATTACCAATAATTAAAGAATTTGATAGTGAAACTTTTAAGATAGGCCCCCAACACTCAAACATAAAACATCTACAAAGATGCACAAAATTTTCCTGAAGAAAAATCTAAAAGTTGGTGAAAGACCTAAAGAAATCTAGATAATAAAATATCGATGTTAATCAAATGATTCATTAAAATAAAGATTTTAATTATCTCCAAATTTGTACAAGTTTTATACAATTTCAAAAGGCACCTCATTTTACATCCCTTTGTGGCTTCCATAAAATCAATCTACGATAATTAAAATGTTCTCAGAAGAGAAAATACGAATATTTATTTATCAAGCTTCAACTTTTATTCAAATTAACTCAGTGTGTCATTTATCCCGGAAAGACAGATAAACCAATACAAAAGAAAAGCAACTCCATTATGATATGCAACAGAGGCAATATAGTAGATACATGAGGATGTTCTATAAATATTATTGGAGCCGTTAGTTATTCGTATTCCTATGGGTGATAGAATTACATTCTTAAACCATACTGTAAAAAATGTACTTTGATTAATAATCTCACAGAATAAAAGATTTTCTTGAGACAAGCCCTCACTATGTGGCCCTGTCTAGTTATAATCTTGGTTTGTAGTCTGGGCTTTCCTGAAATTCAAAGAGGTTTCCTTGGTTCTGCCTCCAGGTTGCTGAGATTAAAAATATGGACCACCACACCTGGATAAAGTATAGAACTTATAATGGGAGAATATTCATGACCTTAGAGATAGCAAGAACACAATGCAAAACATAAGCAAAGGGCAGATGAAGTAACTCAGTGATAGCCCTTTGCCCAGCCAGCCTACCAAAGGTACTGAGTTTAATTCCTAGCACTGAAAACAATTCCAACCAAACCAAACCAAACCAAAAATCCCCCCAAAATTAAGGCAGCAACAACAAAAACCTGATAGATTTGTTTATTGTACTGCTGGCTAGTTTTGTGTCAGGTTGACACAATCCAGGATCATCTGGTGAGAAGTGATCTTAATTAAGACAATGCTTCCATAGGCTTGACCTGTGGGCAAATCTTTAAGGCATTTTCTTGACCCCTGAGTGAGGTGGTAGGGTACACCTCTAGGCAGATGGTCCACGCTGTGTGAAAAAGGAAGGAGCTCGTGAATCAAGGGCAAGTGCAAGGAGAACCAATTGCTCTGTAAGACTAGAAGACTGCAAAGGTAGTAGTCTCGTGTCCTAGGAAACCCACTTCACTCAGCACCAATTTTCAGCTCCTTTTATCTTGAGGTAAAGTGGGAAATGGCTATAGAGCAATGGTTCTCAACCTGTGGGTCGCAACCCCTTT
>JAQHUG010000221.1:2073348-2091207 GCA_028555095.1 Dicrostonyx torquatus | reverse complement strand
TCATGGGATTTCTACAGTTATTTATGTGGAGACAGTAAGACATGGTAGAGCTAGGCTATAGCTCAATTGCAGAGCACTTATTTTACCATAACCAAGACCCTGATTCAATCCATAGCACCTCCAAAGCAAGCTATAACATACAGTATGCACAGAATAAGTCATTATTGAGTTTCAACTTGCGATGGTTCTATTCCTATAGCTCTATATCAAATACATATTATAAATACTCCATTTAGAAATAAATATATTTCTGGTATATTAAAAATATTACATTCAGCCTCATCTAGGAAATACTGAAAATAAAGAAGTTTTTAAGTAACTCATTATACCCAGGTGGAAAGCACAACAGATATAAATTTGAGCACAGCTTGATGACATGTGCTAATTACTCATCTTTATTCCAGCCATTTAAGAAAAAGTAATTTTTTCTAAGTATGATATTATTTAACATTCAAATGGACCTAGAATTATTATTTTCCACAAGATGCTTATGAAGATCTAGTGAAAAAAAGAATGCAAATAATCCTTGAATAACAATCTAAAAAACTTTGGACTTTATGAGAAGAATGTAAAAACAGTATAAGTTTACATTAAATATTGAATCAATGCCTTCATTATTCTGAAAGATAAGCTAGGTAAAAAAATAAAGTTTTTCCGATAAAGGGGAGAACACTGAAAAATTCACCACCACGGGGTTTAGAGTTGAGTTTGCTGTCACCATTTCTTTTCTGAGACTTGTATTGTCTCCCACTTACAATTAGGAGGAGATATTTTAAGGAACGATAGGGAAACTTTTTCTGTGCAGAGCAGAAAATGAATGATTTCGTTCTTTCCCTGTGAACTAAGGTTCATCTGCAAAATAAATAGATTCAAATACAATTTCTCCAAAGATCGTTCCAACGTGAACTGCCTGATTTCTTCTGAAGGATTTTAATAATGGGAAAATGATTGCCATTTTACATCAGCATAACAAAGTCTCTTTGTGAAAGCAAAAGGTAGGATGAGGTAAGTGAGGGAAATAGAACCTGAAATGTTGGAGAGGTTTACTCTGAATTAGCAATTTTAATGGCTACAAATGCATGAAACATCTGCGTGAGGCTTGTCTCTAAGTGCAACAATTTATGTGAAAGCATCCTGGAACCGTAAGATGTGCTACAAATGTGAGGCATTATGGGTGCCATCATCTTTTTATCCGAGCCCACACACTCAGCATAACTAGCCCACACATGTCAGCTGTGTCCAGTCACCCTGGGTGGGCAAGAGAGATTGGAGAGAGAAACTGGGTTTCCTTCTCCTGGTTTCTTATGCTTTGAGTCCATTTGGTGAGCCTTTCAAGCATTAAGACCATGACTACCTAATAGTCCCTAATAAATAAATAAGAGATGGATGTTTCTGTGTGCTTACATTATAGAAGCAATCGCTCACTTCTCATGTCTTGGCTTAGACATATTCAAACAAAGTTCATGGTATGGTCTACATTTTGCCATCTCTTTGTTCAATATTTTCCATATGCAAGCTTCTTTTCTTTCCTAAAATAAACCGCAATTTCTATAAAACCCCTAGAAGTTGGTAATTACTTTAAACTAGGAATTGCTAGTCATGAGTCATTGCAATGATGTTAGACAGTCTAGGAGTATTTTCTGCATCTGAACATGAGATAAACTGTGGGAGTGACACAAAGGAGAGACGAGTGGGACCTCCCAGGCTGTGTGTAGAATGCCAAGTCTCTAGAGAGGAGCAGCAGTCCAGTTGCAGTTTGGAAGAGGCTTGAAGATTAGAGCTGTGCCTAGCACCCTCACCTTCCTTAGCACAGGAGCTGGGTACTTATCCTGCACCATCCCAGCTTAATAGCTCAGCACACTGTTAGAAGAACTTGTTCATTTAAATTGAGTGCTAATTTGCAAGAATCTTCTGGGAACTCATTACAACCAATTATGAAGTAGCTTATTAAGAAAGAAAACTGGGTGTAGAACATCCTTAGAGATATGTCTTCATCAGATTCCCATCTCCACCAGGAGAGGATAATTGCACAAACAGTTCATCTTGTCCTGGGGATCAGAATAAAATTGAAAGATTGAAGGAAAAAACTGTATTTTCCTTTTCTCTTCTCCAATATTTTTTTTGGCTTCAGCTAAGCCACTAATCAAGCCCTCATTGTAAAGGAAGGGTAATATCAATGAGAAAAAGTCTCCAGATCAAATAAATTCATATTGACTTCCTAAAAGGTACCTGAGAATTAACTGCCCATCTCAGCTTGGGACAGAGGACTTGTAGCCTGAATATAAGTCTTTCTCCACCTCAGCTCAATAGACGAGCATCTCCCATCTATTTTCTGGTAACTGTGACAGGAAGTAAGCTGGTGCCTCTGGAATCACATGATGTCAGCCTTGAGATGGTTAAACATTGATGCTCTCCGCTTAAGTGGTTCAGAGAGTTTTTTTTAATGGCATTGCTCAGCAACTGGCCTTTTGCTATCCAAGTTAGGGGAAGAAAACGAGCATTGCTAAATAGGCAGGCAGAGAATTGTTTTCTGTTTGAAAAATAAGGTAGAAAAATATTTTCTTAACTATAAGAACTTCAGGTCCTGACAGGAACGTGAACACCAGTGATCAAGGCTTTGAAGTAAGAGGTAAACATTTGGAACAAAACAGGTCTTCAAAAGAGGACCCAAACTTGAACAATGCAAATGCTGTCGGAGCTCATTTAATTGTTAAAACCACTTATTATATAAAACTTTACGGGTACAGCTGGGTTAAAAAATAGTGTCTTAACTGTAATGGGGAAAACGGCTTTCTCTTTAAAAAATTATGGTGACATAGTTTAGGTAAAGAAGATTAGGCCTCGAGCAACAATTGGAAGTAGGCAGCAAGCCACAGAATGTGTGGCCCTTGGAATGGCCAGAGATTCAGTAAAAGAAAGGATCTCAGGGACAGAGATCACTGTGTGACAGGGCGGGAAACGGGTGCAGGAGAATCCACTGAGGTCCAATGCCCAAAGAAGATTGCCCAAGACCTTGAAAGGGCAGAGATTCCCATAATCAGTTTTAAGTCATTTAAGCTTTTACAGCCTCTGCTGTCTGAGTCCATTATACAGTTTGCTAAATTTCTGGGAACTCTCTTGAGGCCACAATGACAGCTCTTAATTTCTAGATTCCCAGTCTCTCTTTTCTGCACATCAACGTTCTGTATTGTGAAATTAAGATCCTGGGGCAGCTCTCAACCCATGATGGGGCTGGGGTTGAAATAGATGGATAAATGCTCTGAAAATGCTCCTGAAAGGGTCCCTAGTGGACTGGGATGTGTTTACTCCCAGGAGCAAATGCTTATTAATGGAATCTGCTTGCTTATCCCTTCCTGGCTCACTTTCTTTACTGATGACCTTGTGTGTATATCTTTCATATCACTGACATTCAGAGTCTTAATCTGAAGACCTGCTTTTGGGGAAAACCACCATCCATTGCACCACTCCAATCCCATAGAAAACCACTTCCGCCCGTTTCTTGTCTTCCAAGCATTTACCTATGCGCGCACGCGCGCACGCACACACACACACACACACACACACACACACACACACACACACACACACTTCTTAAGTGATCTAAAATAGAGGTTGCAAAATTTATACTCGGGACAACCGTCGAAGATAACTAATTCTTTTTATAAAGATATTTCTACACTTGAAGGAGAACAAGTCTTATACTGCTAGCCACATTTTAAAACTCATGCATAATACATGCCGTTTAGTCTCAGTTGTGTTGCCAAGGATGACTCAAGGACTCACCATTCATTAGTGCCTTTTCATCTAATGTGCTCATCTTACATCAAAATCTCCATAATTTCTTTGCATAAGCTTGAAGCCCAGAGAGCATATTTCCTAGCAAATTAATTATTATATTTGAAGTCATAATTTTCAGCATTAAATTAGGGCTTGGAATTTTACATAAAATTGTTTCTAAACCAAATATCTTAAATTTTGTTTTCATGGCACTGCTTTCAAAGTGACTTTAGCATACAAATATTACATTTCTTATGTCGACTAGCTGTGTGTCAGGCATCAAAATTAAATCAGTTCTTTGTAGCCTACTACTTCTTTTGTTGGCCATCTGGTGTTCTCCATCATATGGATGTCATTTTCAGTACTGCACTTAATGTTTCATGTTAAATTTTAAGGAACTGATTTATTGCGATGTTAACTTGATTATACTACTATTGCGTAGAGTTGAACATTGTTCTAAGGTTTTATACTATAGTTAGTGTCTAATGATGATATAGGAATATGCAGTCACACATATCGATATATGCAAACATATTATATCATATGTATTATTAGACTTCAAACCGGATTGAGTACTAGTTGAATTAGCAATCCAAGAACAGTAATTAATTTTTTCTTTCATCATTATTTTTATAGCCTGCCATATAAAGCTTAATTTAGTAAATGATCATAGGGGCTACTCTTTTTTAACTTCATAACTTGTTTTCAAAAGTGATTTATGAAATCAGTTATGTGGTCATGGTTGACGTCCTGAGTTCTTCTACTATGATTTGTTTCTTCATATGATAAACCCTAACATTATTTTCAAATGCTGAGAGTAACATGACATTACAGTTGTCATCACGCATACTAGGACCTTTGTTCCCTATAAGGTAATCATTTCAAACTATGTATAATTTTCCATCTTAAAAAACTTGTTTTATTTCCCAAAGACATTTTGATTTCAGTCTTTCCTCACAACTCCATTAATTTCACATGACCATTCTTTATTCATACATGGTCATAGGAAATGCATGAGAATCTAATCCATGCTAATTTATGACTGAGTGTTATCATGTGTTTTCTGGAAATCTAAGCCATGATAGGGGGGAATCTATTTTAAACATTTTTCAAAATTGGAATCGCAGGAAATCTTTAAATGTCTGTGTATGTGGTCTATTAAGCAGCTCAAGCGGGCTGTATTTCTCTTATTACTGCTTTCAAACATGGTCTGTCAAATGTCACTTCCAGGTTCTTTACGGACATCTTGGGGATATGCTGGAGAAATCAAATTTGGCCCAAACGTAGTCTTGTGACTGGAAGGATATCACATGGAGGGAAGGGGTGGTGCAACTCTGGCCTTTTCCCTCTGTGTTCAGTTTCAAAGCTAAGATCCTCAGGTTTGGGCAGTCGCAAAAACAGAAGTCTTTTGGGGTTAGTGGTGGAGAGGCAACCTAGGACTAACAGAGAATCATACTGTCTGCCTTTCAGCTACAGGAGAAACCCCACTCTTCAACCAGAAGGAAAAGACAAAGGGAATTCTCCCTGGAAGCTTAGGAGCCACTCTCTCCTTGACTGAGTCCCCACCCCACCACAGCGATGAGAACACAGTTCGTACCTTCATTAAGTAGGGTATCAGCGCCACTTCACAAATCAGCAGCTGCAGAGCACCCCAGCTTCTCTTTACCGTCAATAGGTTTTGGGAAATTTACTAATACACAAAAGCAGTCCAATATCTGGGTGGTAACCCAGCAAAAGAAACAGCTATTCAAAGAATAACCAGGCTACCCACTTTCATAGAATAACTCAAAAAATAGGTCTTCTAACCCAGACCTCCTTACGCGCTAGCCGACAGCAACTTCCAACCTACCATGTTAGTAGTTTCATTAAATTTTAGAAACTGCTAGTGTCCAATTCCCGAGGCAAGAATTTACCTTTTCATATTTTCTTTGCCGTTTTGACATGAACATATATGTCAAATTAAATATATGTGTATATAATATGTATACATGCGTATAGTGCATATAAACATATACCTGTAAAATTTACCTGGATACACATAAATATATATTTATCTTAGATGAAAAAAATTTGAAGAAAGAATGTTGCGACCCCAAGAGAAATTCAGTCAGTTTAAGAGTGCTGCATTTGCAGCCCAGCTGCAGTGCCCAGCTTAGATTAGACAAAAGTGCCCTGTGCCTATGAAACTGTATTCCTGGGCTCTTTCTAAAGCGTGGGTTTTGAACCCACGTGCTGTATTGCTTCCATCACTAATGGCTGTTTTGCTTTACATTTCAATTATTGCTTCCAAAATTACTTCTTCTAATACTACTACGTTAAGTGTTTGAAACCTCCACTTAATTCTTTTGGACTTATGAATTATTCATCCTCTTTTCTTTTTTACATTTTTTTGAGAATTTGATACATGAGTATTGTATTTTATGTTTTTTCACCCCAACTCTTACCATGTCACCTCTATTCCTTCTTAACTCCATTAACTTTTCTTTAATTAGTGCTAAACATCTTTCTTTGCTTTTATGCAGATATACAAATATACATGTATAAAATATATTCATAAGTATCTTATGAAATAATCTAGTATTACATGTTTTTCTATATTAACCTATCTATTGCACAAAAACATTAAACTTCACTAGACTCAAAGACTGAGAAGCTAAATAAATACCTTACCTAAAGTATTCAATTTATCATTTGTAAGCTATTATAATTATATAACAATAGAATTATAAAATGTTGATAATAAAATTATTATTTAGCATACTCATAAAAAGTAATAGACTTTTAAGTTGCTATATATTTCATCTTCACAAATTTATAGTTCTGAATAATTATATATCAAGTCTCAAAATGCTCTGAATATATATTACTTATCACCCTTTTCATACATGTTTTTCATTTAGTAGTAATCAGAGCATCATAATAAAGTTAAAATATGACATTTGAAATATTAAGCAATTTTCAGTGAAACAGTCTTCTGAAATGTCTCTACCCAGGCCCTCCTCTACTCTGTGACTGGATTAAACTAGTATGTTGACCAATACGACAGTTTGCTAAGGCATTCTGCTCTGTTGTAGGAGGCTGCTCATTTGGTCCCTGCTGCTCAGACTTCCAAAATAACCACTCAGAAACTGTATTAATTAAAATCACTGTTTGGCCTGTTAGCTTCTTACTGACTAGCTCTTATATCTTAATTTAACCCATTTCTATTAATCTGCGCATCGCCACATGGCTCTGGTTTACTGGCAAGGTTCCATCTGGTTTTTGTCTCTGGCTGGGCTACATGGCTTCTCCTTGACTCCATCTTCTTTCTCCCAGGATTTAGTTTAGTTTTTCCCACCTAGCACTGTTCTGTCCTGCTATGGGTCCAAAGAAGTTTCTTTATTAATCAATGGTATTCACAGCAGACAGAGGGGAATCCCACACCACTGCTGTCAGCTGCTCCCTGATGGAAGAGAAGTTCCATTATCTGTAAGCACTTCACATGCATTGGAATAATGATCCAAGGTTGGCATTTGCAGCTGGCACCTCAGAAATGTCTAATAGCTGTCTAACCTAAGTTTTAGATCATGGCTCATCTCACATATTCAAACCCTGTCAAGTTTTCAGAACTGGTTGCAAGGAAATTATGACCCGATCTTTTCCTTGCCATTTGATCCCAGCACTATAACAGTGACAATTTCATTCATGTAGCTTGTTCACCCTTTTGGTAGCTTGTTCACCCACTGATCCTAGCAAATGTTATTTCAGACTGTGGTATCTTCCTCAGTACGAAGATGGTTTTCCTTCCTGCCTTTCTAGGTTGAGTACTGCAATGGTGTAATATTAGTGCAATGTTGGTGCAATATCAGTGCAATATTGGTGTATTACTAATCTAACTTACGCAGTTTATGTAGCACCTTCTATTAGCTACAGAATGTCTCATTTGTGGAATTAAATATCAGAGGAAAACGAATTTCCCTCTTTATGTTTCCTCGATTTTCTACTTTCAAGCTAGAGAGACTTCTAGGTCTTTGGTATTAGAGATTTAAATTTCAGAGCCACTTAGCTAGATTTGATAGGATTTCAGAAATCACAGTCCCCGATATGTATGAGATTCCTTGAAATGTTCTTGTATGGTGTAGAATGTCGCAAATGTGTTCATCTATGCTGTCTAAAAGAACTTATTTGATGGAGAGAATGACCTAAAATTCCAAAAGTTAAGGAATTTCAGAACAACGGTGATGCTATAAATATATACAACACACCTCACACAAGCAAGACACAACACAGGTGTTCAAAATAGGTGCTGAATAGTGAAACCTTAACTGTCAGGCAAAGGTGTCTCACAATAAGTCAGTTCCAATGGGACAAGATTAAAAAGGTCTTATTACGTCATTCCAGGAAGATGTGTGGTGTGCTGAAACTTAACACATATACATCTGTGAAATCGACCACAGTTAAGATAGTTGGCAAACACATTGTCTCAGAACTGCTCTCTTGTCCTGCAGTAATTGTTTCCTTCCTGTCCTTCTTCTGTCCTGACTGAGTTCACACATCTGCTTTCTGTCACCGTGAAGGCTTTTGTATGAAAGACAGCTAGAAGCTAGAATCTGGGCCTCTCTCCTACAGCTTCAGGAACTGAATCCTACCAACAACCGCGGGAACTTAAAGATGACCCTGAGCCACAGGTGGGATTGTACATCCAGCCAACACGTTGGTGGCAGCTTGAGAGCCATGGAGAGTGTGGGCTCTGATATCTGCCAGCCTTAGGATGCCATGCAACTTGGCAGCTGAAAGCTAACAATTTAGAAAGACAATAGATAAGAATTTGGCTCCAGCCTTCCTTTTCACTTGTAGATTGCTTGATGAGAAGTCTCTAACTCCAAGGCTGGTGAAGGAATGCAGGTGTGTGTGTGCTGTGGGGAGGTGCCCCGGAAAAGGAAATGAATAGAAAATTCCTCAAGAGTTGGGGGAGCATTGAGAGCATGAATTAGCTTGGGAGAGGCACAATAAACGCAAGGTCACGCTGTAAAGGAAAGAGAAGTCCGAAGCGGCCTTTGAACAATGATGGTGTGAAAGCCTGTTTCTTCCTCGCGCCTCCGGGAACACATTTGGGGAAAAACACCAGTTTCTATGTTGGGGCGACGGTCCCCGACAGGAGAGGAGCAGTGGTTCTCAACCTGTGGGGCATGAGCTCTTTTGGGGTCAGACAACCCTTCACAGGGATCCCATGTCAGATATCCCATAAATCAGGTATTTGCAATATGATTCAGAACAGTAGCAAAATTACAGTTATGAAGTAGCAACAAAATAACATCGTGGTTGGTGTCAGGGCCCACAGATGTGAATCCATTCCACCTTGACTAAAGGTCACAGAGTTTGAGCTTATTTTTGCTCTCTCAAAGTTGTCGACAATAAGTGTGGCTACAAACAAGAGATCCTGACATAGGGGATGGTTAGTTATATTACTATGGATCTACTCCATATTGACCAAAAGTCGTAGAATTCTAGTCTATTCCTGCTCCTTCAAGGAGATTGGCAGGAGGTTCCAGGGAATGGCTGCCTGCAGTAAACTAGATGGTATTCCTTTATACCATGCTAATGAGGTGTGTGGCCGCCCCCTTCCCTTTTGGAGTGAAGTACATAAGCGTGTAGAAAACAAACACAGGCGAATTCAGGATTCACTGCATTTGCCTCCCGGTGCTGTTCTGTGTTTCTGTCTTCTTTTTCTCTCACATCTCTGTTCCTTTTGCTTAATGATTCTTATCCTCTTGCTCCCTCCTAGGAATGTGAGAACACCATCAAGCCTGGACCCCGGCATATGTCCCCTGAACGTGTGTCTTTTGACGGGTTGGGGGTTCACCACAATCTGAGGAGCCATATTAGGAGGTCGCAGCATCAGAACAGCTGAGAATTGCGGGAAGAGGTTCCATGTGTTCTGTGCGCAGATGTGTGACCTGCAGAACCTTTGAGATAAACGTGTGTTGTGTGAGGTGACTAAGCTTCTAGCAATTTTCTGCTGCAATGGAAAAGTCACTCAGTGAAAGCAATGCGCCTTCATGAAATACCATTTTTGAATGTTTAAAAAAAAAACAAAACCTGTGCTATATCCTAATGAGAGGCTTTCCTCTAAAGGGCCTAAAACTTTATGATCACTTTCCTAACTATAGCTAAAAATTGCATTATAAAATCTCCTTTATAAAAGCACTGGTTTGCCGAGTTGCCCCGGCTGCCTTCCCGTTAGTCACGGGATCCATGTAGTACATTGATCATTCTGATGAGTGATCATTCCTCTCTATACACCAGTCAGAGAAAATGAATAGAGAGGAGTCGCTTTTGAAGCCTGGCACACCGAATGAGAGGATGACGGGAAGCAGAGCTCCTCTCTCTCTTTTCATCTCATTTGCCTCCTTTGTTGCTTTCCTCTCAAGAGCTGGATGAAACTGCAAATGTAAGGAGAAGCCAAAAATAAAACAGCAGAAAGACGTACTTGACAGCTTTGACTGACAGGTGTAGTGTATACATTTTTATGTATTTTATATATTGATTTATTTACATAAATGATGTATTTTTACATATTTCCACATGCATGTGTGAGTGAACAGGGTCACAGACGCCGGCTCTCAGACTGACCTAGAGAACGACATCCCTAACCGTGTATCATGTCATGATATAAATGCTGCTGTTGTGTGGTCATCTTGCTACTTTACATGATTTTTCTCAATTTCTGTGCAATGGTTTGCCTGGCAATATCGACTTGTGAATCATTTGCCTGAGGGCCAGTGTTCCCTCAGCACTGTTTACCATAGCGTTAGTGGATAGGTCAATGAAGTTCTGGGCACACCGCTGTTTTCCTTCTTAAAATGAAGAACTGCCACTGAGTGTAACCGTGAAGGTAAGGTGACGTGTGCCATGCACTAGGACAAGAGGCACATGCCTAGAATGGCATCAATATTAGCCCTATTAATATGCAAACTTAATAATAGTAACAAGTCTTAAAATGGCTTACAGAGCCGGGTGGTGGTGGCGCACGCCTTTAATCCCAGCACTCGGGAGGCAGAGGCAGGCGGATCTCTGTGAGTTCGAGGCCAGCCTGGTCTACAAGAGCTAGTTCCAGGACAGGCTCCAAAGCCACAGAGAAACCCTGTCTCGAAAAACCAAAAAAAAAAATGGCTTACAGAAAAAGTAAAGCAGTGGCTGTATATTCATGTTAATAAACTCATTTAAAAGAGAAAGTATTTATTAGCTATCTATTTTGTGCAAAACTTTGTACAAGAAAACTCCAAGACGCTAGGCTAGGAAGATGAATATTTCTTAATAATGGGCCCCTGTTAAAGAGAAATGTTCCAGTGTATTGCTGCTACCTCGAATCATTTTTATACACGCAAGGCCTACGTGGTACCATACATCAGGCATCAGATGCATGGGAGAGAATATTTTACTTCATTTCTTTCACAAGAGCATAATAACAATATCTGCCTTTAACTGTTATTTATTTTATGTGTCATTTCATTCCACTACCCAACAGCCTTGGTAAGTTTAATTACTCTCATCCGGTCTTCAAATGACGAGAAATGTGAGAGGCACGAGCAGAAACAGAGATGCGTATTAAAAAGTGACATATGAAGATAGGATCATGAACACAGTCTTTAAAGAAAACAAACAAAAACCCCAACCACCCCAATACTCTCCACTAAAACAAGCAGGGTAGAAACCAGTTTGGGCCACAGTTGGCCTGGCTCAAAGGTCAAACTCTTATCCCTGCAGAGAATGGAGTGCGCGCTTAGGTAGGCCTAGTTTTGTCGTTGTTGCTGCTTTTGCTTTTTACACTTAATTCTAAGTAAAATGAAATTAATTTGTAATAAAAACAACTCTGAAAGTCGTAACTAGACAGATGGCTCCCCACTTGCTACTCGTGCAGAGGATCCTGGTTTAGTTTTCAGCACACACACAGCAGCTCACAACTGCCTGTAATTACAGTTCTGGGAGGTCTGACACCCGCTTCTGACCTCTGTGGATTATTGCACACAGTTGACACACATAAACTCACACAGGTGTAGACAAATACAGATAAAAATAAATAAATAAAAATTAAAATTGGAAAGTGAAAAATTGGAAAAATCCATACCTTACAAGAGAAACACCAAGCTTGGTTGGCTATGCCGAATAAGCCAAATAGAATTGTAGAAATCTCTTTAAGTCACATGACTAACACAGATGAAAATGTATCAATAACGAAAAGTTTGAACTTTCCTAGAAAATACGGCAGTTTGAAACGTTTCACCTTTTGCATCTTTAAAATAAATCAGAAAATTAATAGAAATAAAAGCAAAATAAGGGCAAAAATAACGGCATTGTGATTTCCCCCTTGTCATAATAAATCAATAAGCTGTAGTGTATTTAAATCAGGTGAAGGAGCTGTTGTGGTCTTCTGAGTAACTGGGGCTTCTCGAGCATGCTCCTATCCAACATGGCACACGGCTGTGGTTTACATCTGCCTATTCTCAATTCATGGGTTGAAAACTTAATGTCCATATTTATACATTAGTAGGAGGCAAAGTCTCTATGTGGCAATTAGGATTAGCTGAGGTGGTGATAAGTGCAGACTCTGTGACACCATTAGTGGCTTTGAAAGAAGAAAAGGAGAGACCCACACTAGCATTGTTTTTCTGTCTTTCCGTGTGACACCTTCTGCCATATTTTAGCGCAGCAAGAAAACATTCAGTAGATGCCTGTAACATGCCCTTTGACTTATCAGGATTAATAACTCTAAGATATATAACCATGTATTCTTTTTGCATATTATTCAGTTTGTAGTATTCAGTTATAGCAATAGAAAATCGACCAAGACACATTTCTGGGGGAAAATTAGCATGGTGTATTGACTGTAGTTAAGGAGATTTGAATCAAATTTAGGTGCTGTGCATGGACACTCAGAAAAACCAGAAATGCTGACGGGGGAGTTACTAGAAAGCAAATCAAGAAGGCAGACTAAAAATAAATGCTTATTTGGGACACACACTTCTGGCTTGTGTCACTTCCAATATCCTGTTTGTAACTGTCCTACTAGGCTTGTGGTCTAGGGAAATGTCATAAAATGTTCAAGACAAAGAAACACACACTGCTAATTTCAGTAGGCCAATTATCTCTGCCAAGCTAAATCCAAGTTCTCCCAAAGCGCCTTACTACTTTGGAGTCTATGAGCATCACATAAATTCAGGCGTGGCTACTTAAGGAAAAAAGAAGTACAATTAGTGGAACACTAGGCACCAATGCCTGCAACAAAGATTGCATCACTGTTCATCCTTCTTCTCCCCATCCATACAGCAGGGTCCTGGCCATCCAGACTATAATGTGGTATCATGTGATTAAGTTCTAATTAATGCAAAATGTGCACATAGGATGCTCAACTTTGAATTCATATATTTTTTTTTATCTTTTTCAAGACAGGGTTTCTCTGTGTAACAGCCCTAGCTGTCCTGGAACTAGCTCTTATAGACCAGACTGGCCTCGAACTCACAGAGATCTGCCTGCCTCTGCCTCCTGAGTGATGGGATTAAAGGCGTGCGCCACCACTGCCCTGCTCTAATTCATATTTTTAAGGGGAAGAGATGTGTCCCTGATAGGGCCTCTTTTCAGTGGATACAATGCAAGGAGGATGACTGGAGATGAAGAAATCCTTTTGAATCAAAAAGTAGAGATTGTCTATAGAACTGTGCTTCTTACCTGGATTTTAGGGGAGACAGAAGTAAGATTCTTTGTTTAGGACACTGATATTCAGGAACTCTAACAGCTTTTGAAGCCCGGTTCATTTTGACTGAAATACTCAGAATGCCACAACAGGACCTAAACATAAATGGAATTGGTTTTATAGTTGAGAAGTATTGATTTTAGAAGCTTTAAAAGTTGGTGACTTCTGTCATTGTGGAAACAAATCCAAGAAAATTGTTGCCTGTGGTGTCCTGAAAACTGAACACTTATGGCTGTAATCTCTAGGAGTCTTGTTGAGAAACCTCAGACGCTAGTGTGTATTTTGAAGACTGACAATAAATATTAAAACAGTAGAAGGACTCACACTTGAACTAGAACTTGAGGAAGCATAAACTGAAGAGAATACAGCATTTTGGGAAGTTGTTGTTTGTGAGTGACAGTCAATCGCAGAGGCTAGGCAGTGTGCTGAGTTAGAAATGAGGAGTGATTCAACTTAACTATTCTGAAATTCACAGAGAGCCCAGGAGTAGCTGTGAGGATTAGCTAGGAACTATATTAACTATGAACTACTAACTGCAGAACTATGTCCCTAGTCTTCTGTCCAGAATGTCTTCTGAAATGCTGCTTGGGGGTCAGCGAGTACAGGCCAGAAGCAATCCTGATATGTCACTCTCTTCCCAGTGGCCTCGGGCAGAACACTGGAAATATGGGAACGGACAAAAGACACAAGTCAAATAAACCAATACAACGAAAACTCCAGGTGTACAACTTCCAGCTAGATAACAATTTTGGCTTTTACATATGAAACTAGAAGACTTTAAATCAATTGTGGGGATTTGGACTCAGTTTCTAATGCTTGTACTGTAAATTTACTCTTTTCAGCCATCTTTCCAGTCCACCTTTTTTATTGTCCCAGCCCTAGACCACACCAGGCTACATCCATCTAATGGAGAGAATCACAGATCATTCAAGACCCTGGACTTTGAGGTTGATTCTATAATAGTTATAGGATATGTAGCATATATGAGTATATATTATGTAATTCTATCCAAGGGGATTCATGTGTATCTAGCCTAGCCTAGCTCACATGTCTAAGCACATGCAAACAATGCCTCTCTATGCCTAGGGAAATTCAAATAAGCAACCCAGACCGCCCTGGGAGAAAGATGTGCTGAAGCCCTAGAAATAGTGTTGGGACCACTTAAAGCAGACATCCTGAATCTGGAGCCCCTAGCACATGATCTACACTGCTGGCGAAGACATGCTTGTTCACAGGAGACACATGATCACAGGCCTGAGATCTGTTCTGTGGAGACTATGCATAGGTGAGATCAGCACTCTCAGAGGTTAAAGCCAGTTATTTTCTTCTTGGACTCTGCCTGCAAGGCTGTCTTCCAACCGGTAAGACCTGGATCTTGATGTGGAAGCAATGTAATTCCATTTCGCTTTGATCTACACAATAGTTAAATCAGCGTTTTGTCTGTGCCTCAAAGCAGAGTAGAAGAGCATAATCCCGGACATTTCCTGTGGTTAGAATGCTTTGCCCACTATTCAAACAGTTTAAGCACTTTGTTCTAAATATGTATTTTCAGCATTTCTGTTTAGTCTGTTTATGAATGAATAGACTAGGGTGTACACCTATATTTACATGCTTCCCAGCATCCATATGTTTTCAATCTCAAGTGAAGATTGCTCTTCATAGATGACATGGGTACTTCAGTCTCTGAGAATGTCATATGACTTAATGCAGTTATCCTTCAGGGAAAATAGGTTGCATTTGTTCACGTGTACTTCCTCATCTAATGACCACAGTGACCACATCCTGAACTCTTCAGCTGTCCACCCATTAAAGCTGATTGGTTCTAAAAGATGAAAAACCCATAGCCTTGACGTCCCTGGATGTGAACCAGTTCAGGAAAGGGTCAGATGTTGAACTTTCTAAGGGTCATATGTTATACCATATTTCCTGAATAAATTAACCTCCTTAGTAATATAAATGACCCTGAGAAATAAATATGGAAATAGGAAGCCCTTACCACAAACAAAAAACATAGGCAATCTAAATTTCTAGTTTCTTCATAGCTATACTCAATTTCTACATCATCCTCCTATTCTGTGAACTGAAGGAAACTTAATCTTGCCTGAATTAAAGATGCCAACCTTATTGTGTCCCAATTTTTTCTAATTTTTCCCCCAAATTGATGTCTGAATGTTAAAGGACTTTATGAGTGCCAAAGAAAGGCATTGAGAGCATAGTTCTCCCTTTTCTATCTTACAGCCATGTGACAATATTCCTGACAGCCATTCTTCAAGTTCAAGATTCATGTTACCAAATGTGGCAGCCAATAGCGCATGTACCTACTTAATGCTGGAGTCATGGCTAGTTAGTCAAAAGCATGCAATACACTGAATCCCAAAGATTTAATGTCAAAGAAAGAACCCCTCACTTTTATATAACTATTTGTTGACATGATGTTTGTGCTATGTTTAATCAGATAAAATAGCTATTTAAAATAATTTCATATTTATTTTCAGTGTTTTAATATTAGAAACATTAAGACTATATTTCCAGTTTGCAATGTTTTTACTGTAAATCTCTAGAGATATATTTTCTCCCAACTTCAAGGCCGCCAAGTTTAGGCAATGTCATCCCAATTCCTATTACCACAATTTCTAAAAATTAGCTAGATATATAGTTATGAAAACCTAAACTTGTTTGCTCTGGTTCCATTCTTCAGTATTACTAATTCTAAGATGCGATATCCTTCTGGTAGAAATAACTCTACTTCATTTTGTCTGAAGTCACTATTTGTATTTGAAAATCTTCTAGGAAGAAAACGAGATTCAAGAACACATTCAAGCTGTGTATAGAACAGAAAATTCAAGTTCCATTCCTTATCACCAGGGAAACATCAATTTCTGTCACAAATGAACAAAGTCTATGAACTCACAAAAAGAAATGGGAGCACTGAGGGAGTAAAATGGGAGCACTTTAGGAGTGAAAAGGGAGCACATTGGGGGCTCAACAGAGATGACAGTTTTATTTGTTTGTTGTAGGATTTGATTTTAATTTTAATTTAAAATTAAATTTTCAAAAGGAAAAATCATTTAAAATCTAGAGTTTTATAAAATGCTTTAAAGTCCTGGGAGTACCTGTCTCAGCAGGAATCCCAAATTGACACTCTCCAAAGTAACAGGCAGCAGAGAGGAGGAGAAAATGGAACCAAGAGAAGTTGATTCTTGAGAGGAAAATCTGAAGGGCTAAGAAAGGATTTGGGGCAATATTTTGGTCTCCACTAACTTTCCTGTTAGAACTTGGAAGTAGGGCAAAAGGGGAAGCTAGACAACATTGGTAAACACATTCAGCAAAGCAGTCTGATGCTAAATTTACACACAAAGTCAGTAAGTAGTCTTTCTATATACCAACTAACATACCAAAAAAGAAATCAGGGGAAAATCTCATTCACAATCTTCTAGTACACATTGCAATCAATCTGGCCACCTAAATGAAAAACTTAAAATATACTAAGAAATTGAAGAAGATGCCAGAAGGTGGAAAGACCTCCATGCTCATGGATTGGTGAGACTAATATTTTAAAATGGCTATTTGCCAAAAGCAAAAAGGTAATTTCCCATCAAATTACTAATACTCCTTTTCACACAAACTGAAAAATAATCTCAGAATGCATATGGAGATGAGAATACTCAGGTAGTCAAAACAATTCTGAGCAATGATTATATCCTGATTTCAAATTCTGGTATAGAGCTGTCATAATAAAAAACAGCATGTTAATGGCATAAGCACAAACATAATTACTAATGGGATAGAATTAAGGACCTGGGTCACTCTTACTTGTTTTTGAAAAAAAGAGGCCAAAAATACACTTTGTAGAAAAGATAGGATTGTCAAACTGGATAACAATGTGGAGAGGACTGAAACTAGATCCTTATGTCTCACCCTGAACAAAATTTAACACTAAATGGATCAAGGATCTCAACATAAGACCTTATAGCTTATAACCTATATGTGTTATAGGAGAAATTGCCCATAGCTTTGCATTGTAGGCATGGGAAAGAAGAGCCTGACCAGGCTACAAATGGGACCAAATGAATCCATGAAACTTCCGTACAGCAAAGCACCATTCTCCGACTGAAGACTTGGCTTACATGAAGGGAAAACAGTATTTATGATCTATGTATGTAACAGAGGATTAATATCTAGAATATACAAAGAATTAAAAACAAAATTAAACATTAAGAAAACAAAAAAACCCAATTTAAAAATGAGGCATGGAACAAAAGAGAGAGTTCTTAACAAACAGAAATGGATGAGAAATGTTTTCCCCACTTTACTTTTAAATGTTTCAAGTGAAATAGAATTACATCATATAT